>JBCNJP010000025.1:2266930-2294820 GCA_039602395.1 Deinandra increscens subsp. villosa | reverse complement strand
TACTACTAGAGAACCTGGGACAAAAGGAATGTTTGACACGACACAATCATTACCTAGAATTCAGCAAAATATTCTAACAGGAGAACAAGTTCGCTAAGACTTAAATGAAGTTCGCTAGCACTTAACAAGTCCGCTAACAAGTACGCTAAGCATCAACAAGTCCGCTAACAAGTACGCTAAGTAGCAACAAGTACGCTAAGCATTATCAAGTTCGCTAACATGAACAAGTACGCTAACTTGAACAAGTACGCTAACAAGTTCGTTAAGAACAAATTAAGTACGCTAGGAACAAAACAAGTCTGCTAAGTAAACAAGTTCGCTAGGAATAAACAAGTACGCTAAGATAACTTTCAAACAAGTAAGCTAAGAGTAAATCAAGTCCGTTAAGAGCATAAGTCACAAGTCCGCTAAGAAGCATAACAAGTACGCTAACATTTACACAAATTTCACCAAGTGCATATCAAAAGACAATTACAAAATAAAGTATCAATTACAAGATAAGAAAACAATAAGTTTGTGTTGCTAACAAATAGGTTGTAACATTATATGTCAAGAGTTTTATAGATCTAAATATTTTAGGATGCAAAAATGTCATCTTGATGATTATGACACACGAATCTAGCCATAGATGACACGCATATTGAGATCTAGTCATTTTAAGACATAAAACCCAACCTTGATGATCATAACATATAAATCAGTTCCTAAACAACATTCATGAAGTAGACGAAGTCCATTTGAAACATAAAAATGCAATCTTGGTGACAAAATCTCTAGATCTAACCCTAGATGACATGCTTTTCATAGATCTAGTCATTTTGTGCCATAAAATCCAACCTTTATCAAAAAAACCCTAGATCTATAACATAACAATGATTCATCATGTTCTAATCTTAGATCCATAATCAAAAGTACAACTTTCTTGAAGATCTATACATCAAAATGCATGAAAAACCTAGATCTATAGAGATTTCATCATGTATTCAAGCGAGATAGCTACAACATGCAAAAAGGTGGAACCTTTAATCATAGAAACCCGAGATCTATCAAATACAACATAGATCCATGCCAAAAAATCATATAAAGTTCAGATCTTGATGGGGGTAGAAGAGAATATTCAAGTTGCTACAACATAGTTTGAAGATCACATACCGAAAGGGATTAATTTAGCTTGATCTTAAGCAAGAAAGCCTTGATCTTAGACCTCAAATCTTCAAGGAAGATGATCTCTTGGGTTTCCAGCCATTTTGGGTCTTTTGAGAGTGATTTGGGGTGAAATGAGGAGAGAATGGAGGCTTAACTTGCTTAAATAGGGGGTCATTAGGGTGTCTGCCAAAACAGGTCATGGGCGTACCGCCTCAAATGAAGTAATTTAGGGTGTACCTCCTCAAAATGAAATCCGGATCATAATGATCGGTTCCTAAATTCGAGTGCTCATTTCTTTGTTTTTTGATGTTTTCGAGTCCCGTTTCTTCCCAAATCACTCAATTAAGGGTCCCATCATGTTCATAACATTAAATCCACTCAAAATGATAATAAAAATGTGTTAGAGCATAATCCTATGCTGCAATGTGTCTCGTGTATTGTATCTAGATCAGAGCGTGTTTGTGAGTCTTAGTGTCAGCTTACCAAGGGTAGCGTACCAATTGGTATGCCTGATGGTATGCTGCAACATACCAATTGGTACGCTGGTTGGTATGTTGCTTAGTAAGTTGGTCACTATAAATACTTTGTGTTAGAGAGAGCTTAAGTACTGGTCATTGTGTCATCTTAACTGTGTGTAAAATGAGTGTGTTTCTCTCTCTAGATCTTGTAACCTCATCTTAGTGAAATTAATAAAGCAAAGATTTATTTACATCGTGTTCATTGCATTTGATCGAATCATGCAGTAGTAAGATCCGTCCGTGTATTTATAAGTGGTATCAGAGCAATCCAGGTTGCTAAACTGCTGTGTTTTGATCAAAATTCGAAATTCTAGTGAGAGAAAGTTAGATTTTTTGATCATTTTTCATCAAGTTTTTTCAATTCCGTGTGTTTCTGGTGTCAAACTTGATTGCAAAACATTCCTAGTGTGTTTTTGTTGCCTACTGTTGCAAATTACAGTCCAAAACTTTCAAATTCATGAAAATCCAAAAAATTCAGTTTGGTACGCCGGTTGAATCTGTTGGTACGTTGGGTTTGTGGTACGTGTGGATTGGTACGCTAAGAATTGTGGTACGCTGAGTGCTTAGTCTGGTCAAAGCTATTGGTATGTTGGTCAACGGTTTGGTTTGCTGAGAGTGTTATGGGTACGCTGACAAAAAAGTGGTGTTTACTAAAACTAATGTAACTTGAGTTCTGTTTTGAGTTACGGGAGCTAATACCAACCAAAACGACCGTATCGAAGAGATCTACACTTTTACTCACCTAATAACTAGTACCCTCCATTTAGATCCCCAAAATCTGTCTCTAAGACCTTCATTTTTTAGTTTGAAGTTTGATTGTTGAACTTCAAAAGCGATTATCAAGCATTTACAGCTGCTCAAACTTCAATGCAACTCATGATGAGTTATGAAATGAAATAAAAAAAACTCAGAAAGTTCCTAAGTTGCTCAGATTGGAGGTTCCTAAGTTGCTCAGATTGGAGGATTACCATAATTGGAAAAAATGATTTGAATCATACATATTTTCTCAAGATGCTGATTGTTGGATTCCAATTGAAAAGGAGTATGAGTATCCAATGCTAAGTGCTAGAAAGCCAAAAATGATAAGTGATTTTGATGCTGATGAAAGGAAACTTTTTGCAAAAGAGAAGAAAACTTATAGTTTCTTTACAATGATGTTCTGTAAAGATTTGATGCATCAGTTTAGGAATTATATAACTTCTAAGGAATTATGGGATGCTATTGCAGAAAGATATGAGGGTAATGAGCAATATAAAAAACTCGAAAGAATTTGATAATTTGGGCATTGTGAGAATGAGAAAATTTCATACTTGATTGTAAGATTTTCACATTTGATAAATGAACTTAAAGTTGTGCAAGTTACAAAGGAAAAATGATGAATTGAAAGAGAAATTTCTAGAAGCTTTACCTAACAAATGGGAAACTTATGTTATGATGTTAACACATGATCCAAATTATTCAAGATGGACATTGAATCAATTGACAAGCAAATTGCAAGCTCGTGAAATAGAAATGATTGTGAAAAAGTCGACAGTTACTCCCATTCAGAATCCTGAATTGTACTTTGGTGAAAATTCAGCTACCGTGAATGCTAAAGCTAAGTCAAATTCTAGTTTAAGTCTAAATCCTACCCCAACAGTGTTTCTTGCTAGGAAGTATGAAAATTCATGTTACTCTTCAAATTTTAGTTTTACAACTTCTAATAAAGCAATGCACAGTTCTAATCCTGCTCAAACAACTGAAGATTTAGCTGCACTGATATCCGCTTTCATATCATCTTCTTGTGGATCAATTTTTGGTAAAATTGGTGAAGTTAACTTGTTTGGAGATGAATTAGATCAGTTGGATGATGATTAGTTGAATGAATTAGATTTGAATTGGCAGTTTGCTATGACCATTAAAAAAGGTAGAAGATTCATGAAGAAACATGGAAAAAAGTCATTTATTCCAGGAGGGAAACTTGGATTGGATAAGTCAAAGATTAAATGTTTCAAATGTTCCAAATTCGGACATTTTGCTCGTGAATGCAATCAATCATCATCTGAGAAGTCTAATTCAGATAATCAAGTTCACAAAGTTACTACATCTAATGGTACAGAAGCAAAAGCTATGGTGTCTTCTATTCATGAAGGTATTGATTGGTCAGACTTTCTGGATGAATCTGCTTTTATCTGCACTTCTCAAGCAAATGATGCTCGAATGGAAACTACATCTGAAACTAGTTTCACTGGTGATTCACATATAGTGTTGATGGAAAATGTGCAAGTTGAATCAAGTGATCTGATTCTGAAGTAAGTGGTTATGAATCTACTTGTGAATTTTGTTCACAAAAGGATAGAAAGATTCGGGGATTGGTTAAAGAAAATGAAGTTTTGATTGTTGAAAACAAAAAGAAGGAAGACGAATTAGAAATTTATAAAACGAAATGTGAAGATTCTGTTGTCAAGACAATGAGAATTTAATCAAAGAAAAGAGTTTGTAGAACTTCAGAAAAGATTCGAAGGGATGTTTTGTTGAAGATAAAGAACAGATTTTGAAACTGCAAAATGAAAATGTCGAGTTGGTTACCCAGATTTCGACATTGCTCACTAATAAAGAATATTTAGTCAAGAATGCTGAAAATGTGAGAAAGAAGAAAAAAGGAAGTAACATAAGATTTTGATGCTTTGTTTATCAAATCAAAAGCAAAGTTAGATTATGATGAAGTTCAGAAAGCTTATGATGAATTTACTGCTTTGGAAAAGCAACATCAAGTGGCACATTCCGAATTACAAGATAAAGTCACAAGCTTGACAAAAGAAAACAAGTTGTTAACAAGGAATGTTGGCATTTATAAAGAGAGGGTGGATAAAGTTACACAAGAAGTGTATGATGCACATGATAATATGAGAAGAGAAAATCATTGTCAAACAGAGTTTCAAAGCAGTTAATTTTTTCAGGAAAAGCCTTGGGTGAAGCACAGAAGAAGATATCAGATTTAAATGGGATTCAAGATATAAATCGTCAGTTGCATAATCTAAAGAATTCACATACATTTACGAGTTACTTGTGAAAAGATAAGAATTTTAAGAAAGTTTTTGGAGGAGAAGAGCATAATAAATTCCAGATCCGGTTATTTAAACAGATCCTCTGGTTGATGTCAAACCTTCTGATGCAAAACAAGATTGTTCTGAATTTGCTGCTATAAAACCTGCAATGAAGAACAACAAACATTTCAAGCAATCTGACAAGATAGTGGCAAATGAAACTAAATTTGTGTCTAAAAGTATCTTGTTAGATGCAGAACAGATTTATGTTGGCAGAGTAATTGAAAAGAATGAGAAGCGATTGAATGAAGAAAAAGTTACTGCTGAGTTGGTACAAGCTAACAACTTAAAGTGTATTAAAGCTACATTTACTCAAGTTGCTCAAGTTGGTCCTTCTAATTCTCAACTTGAATTGTCAAAGCTACCAGGTTACAAACGTTCAAGTTTGGGTAGTGACAATCAGAAATTAACAAAAAGAAATGAAAAATATGCCAAAGAATATTCCAAAATAGAAGAAGGATACCAATCTTGATCAAACTTATCATTTGGTCAGGTTCTTGTATACACAATGGAGAAAGGGTCAGGAGGTAAACAACAGAAGAAGAATTCCTCTAAAAGTTATTCCAAAGTTGGTCAACAATTCAAAGATTCTTCTTCATCTGGTTCAAACACTACTCCTTGAAGTCCTACATCAAAATGGGTGCATGCTAACCGTCTTCAATTTGATAATTTTTATGATAATTTTGATTCTGATAATGTGTGTCATGCATTTCAGGACAAAAGACAACTAAAGAGATCTTATCATTTGTGTTATCAATGTCGCCGGAAAGGCCACATGGCACAAAATTGTCCTCAACCTACAAAAAGATCTTTTTCTGATAAATCTGCCACTTTCATTAATGTATTTGGTAGAGTTTTTACTGAGTCAACACCTTCACACTTTAAATCTCAAAAGAAACAATGTTTCAAATATGATTCAAGTGTTGGTGGTTCATCACCTGATGATGACTCAGTTCAAACTTAAAAAGCTAAAATGCACTGGCGACATAAGTTGGTATGCAAGGCTGTAAATGATTTTACTGAAGACACTGGTTGACCAGAAGCTATTTGCTTCTGGTCATTTAAAAGTTAATTGTTTTATCCAGTGTGCAGGTACTTCAAGAAGACATGTCGGTGATTGTGAAGTTCAAGCTTCAAGCAGTTACTGATAATGGAGATTCCTACGTAATTTAAATTCAATGCTTCATATTACAAAACTGAAAGTTTTTCTAAAATCTTAAACTGAAAGGTATCAGTATCCATTAGTTAATTTTCTTTCTTTTACATTCCGTATGTAGTTTAGGGGGAGAAAATTAAAAAACCAAAAATAGTGTCTTTGTGTTTTTGTTAATATGAAAAATCCAAAAATAGAGTTTTCATTTTAAGGGGGAGAAAAACAGAAAAATACAAAAACATTAAAAAATAAGAAATTGCATCCAACATAAGTGGGAAATGATGGTACATTGGCTTACTTGTCTGACTCGTGGATAAATTAGATAAAAAAGTCATAAGATCATTGTTCGATGTGCTTGGTAGGCTTGGCATTAAATCATAAAGTATTCAGATGTGGTATACATTAAATACTAATGCTTGACCAAGTGGACAACATCTTAAAACGTATCTCAAGATAATTGAAAAGATGTGTGAAAAAGAAAATGAGAAGTCACTATGTATACATGTGTTCATTTTGCAAAGATTTAAACTTGTTTGATTTTCTTTATCTTCTTAAATGATCGGACTATCTCTACGTATCCACAAGATCAACCTGATAGTTGTTCATTTAAGGTTCTGCTTTATTTTCTTTGGTGTTTCGAATAATTCATCGGTATTTCTCTGCGTGTCCACAAGACCGACCTGATTGTTGTTGAATTATACAATTTCAACATGTTTTATTTTCTTTTTTGGTTAAATCCGAGGTCTCATCTGCGTATCGAAAGATCGACCTTAAGGTAGACGATTTAATGTTCTTATTTCTTTTTGCATGGAACACAGTTGACGATATCATGAATATAATCACTATCTGTTAAATCACAAGTGAAATCACAATGTGTGATAAGCAAATCATGTCTGAGTATGTCTGATAGTGTGGGGTACACAGGTCAAAGTAAACTTAATCAATACTTTAACATATCCAGATGCTATGAGTATGATTCTGCCTGAGTTTAAAATGAATAAATTATACCAGCAATCGACATGGCTTATGTGCTGAAGTAATTGAAATTGAAGTTTAGTTCAGCATGTTATGTTCAATATGATCCCAAGTTGTGATATTTCTCGCAAAAGACAAAAATAGTGTCTGATTCTGTATTGCAATTATATTTCATATCTAAAAATTCCAAAAAGATTTTAGGTGTGTTTTAGCATAAACTTAGAAAAATCAAAAAGTTTTTCGGTGTGTTTTCATGTAAAGTTTCAAAAAGCCAAAAAGATTTTGTTTCTTATTTGTTTTCGACCGATCGACATGTGATACGAAACCAAATTTTTCAAAACTATATTTTGGATTCTCGAAGATAAGTTTTACGCCAAGATTAAATTAATTTTTCATAAAAACAAAAAGGAAATCGTGTTTCTGTCTTCTGAAATTGCAGGTTGTGTTAGTCAAGACTCAAGCATGGTGAAAGGGGGAGATTGAAGTATCTTTCACAAGTGGATCTTGAAGCTCAAAGGTTGTTCAAGTTTTGATCCAGCCATTCAAGCTCTATAGCTGACAAGAAATTTCATGTTAAAGATCGGATGCAGCAATGCTAAAGATTGAAGACTGGAGTTTAGTTAGCATAGATACACTACACGTTAAGGGGGAGTTTGTTAGAGCATAATCCTATGCTGCAATGTGTCTCGTGTATTGTATCTAGATTAGAGCGTGTTTGTGAGTCTTAGTGTCAGCTTACCAAGGGCAGCGTACTAATTGGTATGCCTGATGGTACTCTGCAACATACCAATTGGTACGCTGGTTGGTATGTTTCTTAGTAAGTTGGTCACTATAAATACTTTGTGTTAGAGAGAGATTAAGTACTGGTCATTGTGTCATCTTAACTGTGTGTAAACTGAGTGTGTTTCTCTCTCTAGATCTTGTAACCTCATCTTAGTGAAATCAATAAAGCAAAGTTTTATTTACATCGTATTCATTGCATTTGATCAAATCATGCAGTAGTAAGATCCATCCGTGTACTTACAATATGTCACATAACTCAAATGTATGCACAAATTAGGCAATTTTGGTCGGTTAGGCGTACGTATCGATTTTGGGCAATGCACCAACGATTCGCGACTCGATCAAGTGTGTGATGACTCGTGACATGATAATTGATTATTAGAATCGTAAAAATGATGAATTTGATATACGGTGACCAAATACAAGATTCCTGGTAAACGACGAATCGCGTACTGGAAATCGTGAATTGCTTTATTTTCAATTCGAGACACCCGATTTGATTCCAATTGATTGTAAAAGATCATTTGGTTTTGAAAATTGATTATAAATCATTTAGATTCATTAATTGGGGTATAAATACCTGAAAATTCTTCCAGTTCGCAATAACTTGCAAATCGGTAAACCGCAAAAGTTCAAAACGGGCCATGTTTCTCAATCGGGTAATTTGCAAATGTTACAATATGCATGCAGATCTGTCCGAACTGGACTTCACCCGAAGTCACCTGAACTGGCACTTCATGTCAGTTCGTGTGATCACGTGAACTGTGACTTCGTGTCACTTCTGTTGACAGCTTCTTTGCAATTCTCATCTTCTTCAGATACTTCACATGACGAACCGTATATGCACTAACACACATTCTCAAGCTTCCGTCATTCTTTTTCACAAAAAGAACCGGAGCACCCCAAGGCAAGATACTCGGTCTGATGAAACCCTTGTCAAGCAACTCTTGCAGTTGTGACATTAGTTCCTTCATTTCGGATGGAGCTATTCGTTATGGTGTTTTGGCTACGGGTTTGGCTCGCGGTACCAAGTCGATTCTGAACTTTATTTCATGTTCAGGAGGAATGCCCAGCAGGTCTTCTGGGAACACGTCTGGAAATTGGTTTACTACCAGCACATCCTTCAACTCATTTGATTTTAAGTTTAGCGTAAGCTAAGAACGACTCACACCCGTGACTCAAGAACTTTCGTGCTTTAATCTTGGAAATGATCTTCACTGCAGAACTGCCGCGATCTCCGTAAATGGATAAGACGTCTCCCGTTAGCGCTCGTGTCTGAACTTTCTTCTGATTACATATAATTTGTGCGTCGTTCTCCGCGAGCCAATCCATTCCCAATACGATATCGAAACCGGATAAAGTCATATGGAATAATCTAATAGGCAATTAATGTTCTTCTAATTCTACCAGGTAATTATCTATCATATCAAAAATTATAAAACTTTTTCCTGTAAAACCAAGATAGGATCTTACTACTGCATGCTTTGATCAATGTAATGAACACGAGATGTAAATAAGAGAATTCTTATTGAATCACTTGAAGATACAAAGAAGTTCTCTCTGGTTTCTCTCTCTAGAAAACACACACAGAAAATGTAGAATGACTCAGTGTGTTAAGCTATCCTTCTAACACAACCTATTTATACTTAGTAACAAACAGCCTGCGTACCAAATGGTTCACCATTTAGTACGTACATACCATATGGTCCGGCGTACCATTTGGTACGTCACCTAGAATGTTGCCACTACAACTCACAGACTCGCTCTAATCTAGATACAATACACGAGACACATCATAGCGTATGTATATGATCTAACAAACGCCCCCTTAACGTGTAGTGTATCTATATTCTAACGAAACTTCAGTCTTCAATCTTCAACATTGCTGCATCCGATCTTCGACTTGAAATCTTGTCAGAAATAGAGCTTGCATGGCTGGATCACTCTTGAATCATCTTTGGTCTTCAAGATCCACTTGTGAAAGATATAACAAACTCCCATTTTCACCATGCTTGAGTCTTGACACACATAACCTGCAATTTCAGAAGACAGAAATGCGGTTTCCTTTTTCTTTGGAAAGTTAATTTAATCTTGGCGCAAAACTTATCTTCGAGAATCCAAGATAGATTTTGAAAGTTGATTTCGTATCACACGTCGATCGGTCGAAAACAAATAAGAAATAAAATCTTTTTGGATTTTTGAGAATTTATATCAAAACACATCTAAAATCTTTTTGTAATTTTCAGATATGAAACATAAAATGCAATACAGAATCAGACACAATTTTTTTCTTTTGCGAGAAAGATCATAACTTGGGATAATATTGAACATGACATGCTGAACTACACTTCAATTTCAATTACTTCAGCACATAAGTCATGTCGATTACTGGTATAATTTGTCCTTCTTAAACTCAGGCACACTCATACTCATAATATCTGGATATGTTAATGTATTAATTAGGTTTTCTTTGACCTATGTACCCCACACTATCAGACATACTCAGATATGTATTTTCTTTTATATCACACTTTGTGATTTCATTTGTGATTTAATCACATAATGATTGTACTCATGATTTAGTCAACTGTGTTCCATGCAAAAAGAAATAAGAACGTTAAATCGTCTACCTTAAGGTCGATCTTTCGATATGCAAATAAGGCCTCGAATTTAACAAAATAAGAAAATAAAAACAAGTTGAAATTGTATAACCCAACAACAATCAGGTCGGTACTCCCGTACACGCAGAGAAAGTCCGATGAGTTATACGAAACACCAAAGAAAATAAAGTAGAACATCAAACGAACAACAATCAGGTCGATCTTTCAATACGCAGAGAAAGTCCGATCGTTTGAAAAAATAAAGAAAATCAAACAAGTTTAAATCTTTGCAAAATGAACACATGTATACACAGTGACTTCTTATTTTCTTTTTCACATATATTTTTCTTGATATATCATGAGATACGCATCAAGATGTTGTCCACTTGGTCAAGCATTAGTATTTAATGTGTTTATCACATCTGAATACTTTCTGGTGCCGAGCCTACCAAGCACATCGAACAATCATCTTATGGCTTTTTTATCTAATTTATCCACGAGTCAGACACGTAAGCCAATGTACCATCATTTCCCAATCATGTCGGATACAATTTCTCATTTTTCAATGTTTTTGTATTTTTATGTTTTTTAATGTTTTTGTATTTTCCATTTTTCTCCCCCTTAAAATGAAAACTCTATTTTTGGATTTTCATTTTAACAAAAAACAAAAAGACACTATTTTTTTGGTAATTTCAATTTTCTCTCCCTAAACTACATACGAAATGTAAAAGAAAGAAAATTGACCTTTCGACATGGATACCTTGCAGTTTTAGTTTCAAAAAAATTTCAATTTTGAAATTGATATCACAAGTAATTTAACTTAAATCAGCAGAATACTTCTCCATCAGCAACTTTTTAATCACTGATAGATCTTCTAAAAGTACCTGCACACTGGTCAAACACGTCAGTTTACAAATGACCCGAAGCGAATCGCTTCTGGTCGACCAGTATCTTGGTTTCCTTTCGAAACCACTTTAGGTTTCCAAACTTGTTGTTTTGGTAAATCAGTATCTGATGAACCAGTCACAGTCGATTGTGACGAACAACCTACATATGGAATATTTTGAAAACGAGGAATAAATCTTCCTGGAGTTTTGAAAAACGTAGGTTGTGAATATTCATCAAATACTCTGCCATATTCGTCAATGAATCGCTGTTTGGCAGATTTACCAACATATGGAACCTTTCTTTTTCTTGAACTAGAAGCAGCAGAAACCGGAAAATCTTGTGCCATATGCCCTTTTTGTCGGCAATTATAACACAAGCGATTGTTTACATTTCGCCTTATGGGAATCTGCAAAGCTTCACAAACATTAACATCTTCAAAATGATCATAAAAAGAATCGAATACCTGATAGCAATGATCATGAACCCATTTGGATGTCAGGCTTTTTGGAGTATAATTTGAATCTCCAGAAGAAACCTTAGCAGTTTGTTTCTTCTTGGTCTTTGGAGCATCAGCAGATTTGATAAACACCTCAGCTATTTTCTGAGAATCCACACAGTGAAGTGGAAACTCCATATCAGAGAATATTTGATCTGAGCCTTTGAGTTTATAAAATTGCTCCGGTTGAACTTTTTCAGCATGAAAAATCTCCTTCTTCACTTGCTTCATACCGATTTTCTTCAAATTTTGTTGCTGTTTTACCGTAGAAACATTCACTTTAACCTGTTTCTTTTGAAATCCCAAACATGTGTGTTTTCCAGAAACATTCTCTTCTGAACCAGATGTTTTATGCCCGGTTTTTGCAAGACGAGAGAACTCTGCTTTGATCTTGGTAATATCCTTGGGAGCATCAACAATAGTGTCAACAATATTAGTTGTTGACTGTGCAGATTTCTCTTTGCCATTAGATGAAGAACCAGACACAACCTTTGTAACTTCAGAAGTTTCAGCATCCTTGCCTTTGTCCTCTTTATTTTCTTCAACAGATTTGTAACCAACAAACTCAGAATAATCACCAGTCTCAACCTTGTCTTTCAAATCATGAATTCCTTCTTTGAGACTTCCTGGTGGTGACACAGTTTTGTTGAATATTTTCTCAAAGTTGTCATCTTTGGCCAAGAAACTTGTAAAAGATGTAGAATTTGTAACATTGTTCAAAAGACGTTTTGAATCAATGACTTCAATCTTTAGTTCAGAAATCTTTTGTTGAGCTTCAGCCAATTCTATTTCTGTAGCAATCAACCTCTTAGCCACTTTATGAGTTTCATACTTTTGCAACCTCAACTCATCTAATCCAGCCCACAATTCCTTCGTCAGCTTATCTTCATTTCTTTTCTGAATATTCAAATTTGAAGTTTGCAACTTATTTACTCTTGCCAATTCCCGCTTCTCATCTAACAACTTCTCCATATCAAGGTGATATGCTTTAATTTTAGCAACCGAGTCATCAGAAGCCTTGGTAAGTAAATCAAGTTTAATCTTGGACTATTCAAACAAATTATTAAAATCATTGGCAGCATCCTCAGCTTCTGCCTTCCATTTCTCAACTTCCTTGACTAAGTCATCAGTTTCTTCAGATAATATTGTAAATTTCTTTTTAAACTTTTTTTCAAGACTTTGAAATTTCAATTCTTTTTCAACAACCTCTGCCTGAAAATCTGAAAACTTTGACTTTTGAGAAGACAATTCTTGACTTAGATCTTTTAACTTTTGCAGTTCATTGGCCAATTCTTCTATCCTTCTTTTATTTTCCTCAATCAACAACCCATCTTCTTTTATCAACTCTTGATCAATCTTCTTGTCTTTCTGAGAACAAAACTCACAAACAGATTCATAGCCACTATTTCCAGAACCACTTATTTCAGATTCAGAATCAGGTACTTCTAGTTCATCATCACTATGAACAACTTGAGCAATCAAAGCACAAAAGGCAGACTCATCAGGTTCACCAGCAACCCAATCATAATCTACACGCCAGGGTTTTGATGCAGAAGTAATAGCAGTTAAAGCAATTGGTTGAGAATCATTAGAAGTTCGTCCCCAGTTATATTATTTATCAACTTGAGAAACTAAAGTTGTTGGAGGCTTTGATAAAGATGCATTTGTTTTTGAACATTCACGAGCAAAATGTCCAAAATTAGAACATTTGAAACATTTTGCCTTTGATTTCCTTGCCATCCGGATTTAAACTTTGATAGCCTGTCTTCTTTTTGTATCTTTTAACTTTTAAGCTAACATCGCCAGTTGCCAATTGATATCCATTTGCTCAAGATTATTAGGATCAATCTGATCAAAATCTTCTTCAATCAGATTAGATGTTGTCAAACCACCATTCAACAATCCATAATAGGAAGATAATAAAGTAGAAATTAATGCCAAATGTTCATCAGGTGTTTTTGCTGAAAAGGAAGTCTGACTTGAATGATTTGGAATAGTGAAGTTACATCCTCTTGATGAATTTCCAGAATTTCCTGAACCATGACTAGCAACAAAAGCTGTTTGAGGTGGATTTGATGAATCAACACCAAATGATTTAGACATCGCATTAATACTTGTAGAATTTTGACCATGATACAATTCAGGATTTTGTAATTGAGCAGTTGACTTGTTTGATGTCATCATTTCCATTTCCCTAGCATGAAGCTTTCTAGTTAAATCATGAAATGATAATTCAGAATATTCTTTGTCATGGGTAAGCAATAACACGTAACTTTCCCACTTTTCCGGTAATGCTTCCATCAATTTCTCCTTCAATTCCTCCTCGGTCTTTTCAATTTTAACCACTTTTATCTCACTAATCAGATGTGAAAACCTTGAAACAAGAGCAGAAATATTTTCTTTTTCATATTGTTGAAAGTTTTCAAATTCCTTGTTCAACACTTTTCGTTTACTCTTCTTTTATTGGTCATTGCCTTCACATCAAGCAGATAAAGCATCCCACAACTGTTTAGCTTTCTTGCAAGTGTTGAATTGATGCAACAGTTCAGTAGGTAAAGCCATGGTAAAATAAACATAAACTTTTTGTTCAAGCTCATAACTTTTTCTTTCATCCTTATCAAAATATTGAATTTCTTTATACTCTCCATCTTCAGTTGGACGTACATACAACGTTCGAATCAGAATCCACAAATCAATATCATTTGTGCTGATGTATGCAGAAAAACGTTGCTTCCAATTTTGATATTCTTCCAACTTCAACAGCTTAGGAACTTTCTGACTTGTTCCTATTTGATTATCAAAATTGAGCATAGCTTGTACCGTGCTTTGTATAGCTGCAAACGCTTGAAAATAAGACATTTTTCACCGAAAATGATACTTAAAAACTTCAAACTCAAAAACGAAGGTGTTAGAATTTGATTTTGAAAATCAACTTTGAACGAACAATGTAGAGCTCGTCGAGATGATCGATTTGAGTACTTATGGCTCTCGTAGCGATTTACGATGCAAAAGTTATGACCCTTTGAAGAAACTGCCAGCGGACCAGATTTCAGCGGACCAAATTTCAGCGGACCAAATTTGGTACGGCGGACCAAAATGGTACGACGGACCAAAAAATAACTGCCACGGACCAACTTGGAGATTGCCTGGCGGACCAGCGGCGGACCAAATTTTCTTGAGGCGGACCAGAAACGTACCACGCTAATTTTGACGGATTTTCGCGAATTTTGACAATTTGGACTTGAATTTGCTTCAGAAAGGTGCGAAAACTCACTAGGAACACTCAGAAATCATTTTTTTACCTCAGAAACACTCGAAATTGGAAGAATTTGATGGAAATGAAGAAAACCCACACTTTCTCACACTAAAAAAACCGAAAATTGATCAAAAACACAATAGTAGAGCAACCAAATGCTCTGATACCACTTGTAAAACTGAGATATGATCTTACTTCCACTACTAGAAATAACCCCTTCCTTGACGCGCGAACAACGACACTCAGAAATTTATGACGCGCAAAAACAAGCGTAAAAAAAAACTGTCGTATTTAACAAAATTTAACAAAATTCTATGGGTTGATGACGCGCATTTTTGCGCGTCATCAATATTTTGTCATTTGAAAGAAAAAAAAAACACGGAGGACATAATTTTTTAGCGCGTCAAGCGTAAAAAAAAAGAACGTCGCTTTATATTTATTTTCCCGCTATTTTCCCCCAAAATTTCGTTCCCCCGCTTTAACTATTTCATTTCGCCCTAAAACTTTATTCGGCCCAAAATTTCTTTCCGCTACAAACGCTCCCACAACCCTAATACCGCCGCACAATCGCAACCACCACAAATCACTCCATAACTCCTTCTTCTTCATCACCGACTGACAACCACCGCCACCAACGCACTTCTTGCACCATGTTTCTATATTTGTGAGAGGGAGATCCCTGCCTGCTCCATCGATTGCGTCTTTTTATTTTTCTCGTTTTCCCCAATTTGCTGCTGCTCTCTCTCTCTCTCAATCGGAAGAAATACAGTGAGAGAAATTGATGGTTATTGCTCGGCGAACCCTCTTGCATCCATCCTATTCACCTTCGAAAAGGCGTTGCCCTCTGGTTCACACCAATTATCTTCATTAGCTCTCAACAATCTCTGTTTCACTCCGTAATCCGTTATCTGAGCCTATGATGATATACCAGATCTGATGCAGTGATGATATGTTCCCTTTAGTTTCTTCGCCCCTCTAATTTTGTAGTGATCTTTTTGTCGGTAATTCTTCTCTTTGGCAGTGATGATACACAAGATTTGAGCTTATAAGATTTCTATTTGAACAATCTTTTAGCTCATATTTCTCGGTTTGTTGTTTGGATACCTCAAGAAGATAGAATCTCTGCATTTCGTTTGCTTTATATTGAATTTGATTCATGTGTTTTTACATGATAGATTGTGGTTTTTAGTTATCAGATATTTTTAAGTTTATATATTTTGGTGTTGCTAAGTAGATGTATCATCCATGTGACTTTTTTTAAAGTATTTCCTTCCTGGTAGACATGTTTTCTCTTCAAAGAGGAAACTGAGGGAGAGATATAAACTAAGCAAGCACGTGATGGTCGAGGCAGATCATCATGACTAAGGTAAACTCCCAAACCTTAACCGACTTTCCGCCATTTAAATGCTCAATAACCATATATTTGAGGTTGTGCTCATTTTTGGTTTTGTGTTTTCTTGCAATTTGTGTTTCTTCTTTATGCATTCGCAGTGGCTTAGAGTTCTTATTACTCATTCCGTTACTTAGGCAGGTATGTGTCTTCTTTTGTTTGTTTATCTCTTTGATTCCGTCCTCATTTAGGAGCTATGCAGTTATTTCCTTTGTTTTTGTTAGGTGTTTCTTCCATCATCTTCTTAAGGCAACTTCCCGCTCTGTCATTTTAGGTTATTTAGAAATCTTATTTTCTTTTTTACTCACTGCCTGATATATTGTTTGCTTATGTTAGTTTGATATAAAAAGTTGTTTATTTACAGTTAAACAATAAGAGAAGAAGCATGGATGCATTATTACATACAAGTAATTGCAATTAGATATGGAATGGTGCACTAGTTTGATATTTTACTTTGGTGGTATTTTACTTTGTTTTGGTATTTTACAGGCATGTTTTTTTGCTGGACTCATACATGGAATGGTGCACTAATTTGATCAAAGTGTTAAATGAGACTTTCACTTTGGTTGTATTGGTTTCATTCAGGTTCATACAGGTCGAGTTTGTATTATTACGGATAAGTAATGCCAATCCACAGGTGGGTCACCATCTATATCTATATATATATATATATATATATATAACTAAATTGGAATTTCCATTTTCAGGTGCTCTTGAATCGAAATTTGCTCTGCAGGTTCTAGATGATCGAAATTTGTACTGCAGGTTCTAGATAAGGTTATTTAGTTGAAGGTATCTAAACATGTCCCTTCTTCCATATTATATGAGTTTGTTTATTTTTGTTTGTTTCATGTCTTCCTGTTTCCTTACGCTTGGAATCTTAGAATACATATTCTGAGTTGATTAATTGTTGGCTACTTTTTTGGTATGACCTTTGTCTACCTTAGGATTGCAAATGCACGGATGTGAGATCTTGGTTACCAGAGAAGCATAACACGTGTCCTTGGTAATGGCTTTGACTTCACATTTAGATTAGAACTAGAAAATTATAAACGGTGAGGAAGCAAGATCGTCAGATATGTCCAGAAATAATAATAAGTTTTAGGCTAGAAAAATAAGACGAGTACTTTAATTAACATTTATAGTTAAGTAGCCATATAGGTTTTAATATACTACATGAAAATAATAAATAGAATGTGACTGGTACCTTCCTATCCTTTGATATCATATTTTCTAGAACCCACTTGGTTTTTTATTTATATTGTGCAAATCATTTACGGTGTTTGTAATGTTTTTAAAATTTTACTCTCTTTGCAACACCCAAACATTGTTTAGCTTACTGTTTTAGTTGTCATGACACTTTATTGAAATATTTAACGTATGTTATCATCATACTTTTAATTCAAATGTTAATCATGAATTATTACCAAGTGATGGCTGGTTGTGTTTTTTGAGGTTCCTCATGAATTATAGCCTATAATTGATGGGCTTTGTGTATTTATTTTGTAGGTTTTGATGGATTTAGTTAAGGGATATGTTGTTGAGGCTTTCTCATGTTTACCTCTTTGGAAGATGGAAAAGAAGTTGTTGGTATAATCTTTCTACTCTTGACTTTTAGATCCTTACAACCAACTTGTATGTAATAAATTTGCTTTGATCCCACATAATTCTTTACTCAAAAATCACACTTTTGAAATCTGAAATTGAGTTGACTGTAGAGTAGTAGAAATTTTTTACTCTGTGTCATATCTCAATTTAGAAATTTACCACATTTGACTTCAAAAGTCAAAGCCAAGAAATACTCATATTAAACTTTCATAGAACATATACCCTACACTCTCTTCCTGTAGCAAATATCTTCATATTAATCCAAATTGGCCAATAACTTAGTCATAGCTTAATAGGTACACACAAAAGCCCCAAATCCACATTAAACCTATTTTTTATAGGTAAAAAATTCAACTTGCATGAATTCTTGACTCTTGAACCTACATTTTATATCCATTGTGCGAAGCACTTTTGTAGCCAATTTGTTTTTTGTCTCTATCTGCTGTTGCATGTGTTATTTTGCTGATGTACTGAAGTTTGCTGTTATTTGACAGAGTTTTTGGCTTTACAAGCTTCGATTTGAGGCTTTTCATATCCTAAGATTTATTAAATTTCAGATTCCTTCTAATTGGTTGTAAGGTTTGATTTCTTTTTGCCTAATTTAATGCCTAGGGTTTAGTTTTGTGGTTTAATTGTTATTCGATTCACTGTATTCTGGATTTTTGGGCTTATTTAAGGTTAGATTGTTGTTGTATGCTCATAATTTAGGCTTAGTTATCTCTTGAAACTTCTTTTATTGGTTGTAAGGTTTGTATTAGGCAGCTAGAATGTGAAAAAATGGTTTGTACCAAGTAAATTGGGAAGACGACAGTAACTAGCTTTTGTACATGTCCAACGAACTATGCAGCGGCTCCTTATGTACATATCAAATGACCACCAAAATGATACAGAAGTTGGTAGAAATCTCATGAATAAAACACACATATACACAACTAGAATTTCTGCCGCAACGCGCGGCGGGCCAAAATTCTAGTTTTTTATATGCATTAGTATTTAGTGTTAGTTTTTATATGCTAGCTACTGACCAAGCGATATACTGTTTTTACATGAAAAAAGTATTTTTAGATTAAAAGTATGCTTTGTAAAAGCTGATCCATCTCATACTCTATTTTTACATTTTCATCCAGTTCCCAACGAACTTGATTTTATACCTGAAGGTGTCATTTGGTTCTTCTTGTTCTGTAAGTGTTTTCAGTTTTTGACTTTGTACTTAATTTATACCTTTCAACTAACACAAGCCTTATATTGTTGGATTACAAATCAGCCTTGGTGCCAATTAGTTTGATATATAATATTATGATGTTATTTTTTGTGCAGGTCTGTATTGTATTTCTATACATTGTTCTTTTAGTTCAGTTGCAGCTCGATTGATATCCTGCTCATCACCTAGAGTTGAGAGCTATATGTAGATTGTGTTTTTGGTGCGGCATCAGTTTTGTTTCCAATATATTGTATAAAATGAATCATGTTGTTGTATATGAAATGCATTATTTGTTTGCTACAAGTGTATTTTTATGTTTTATTATCAGGTTAATTGTCATCATTTGTAGAAATCGGTGAATCTATTAATGTATATTTTAAAAAAAAAAATTATAAAATCCATGACGTGCAAAAATGTGCGTCAAGAAGCTTCTTGACCCTGCCTTCCTTGACGCGTATTTTATGACACGCATTGCGCGTCATCGTTCGCGTGTCATCGTTCGCGCGTCAAGAATGGGATGACGCGCATTTTGCGTGTCAAGAAGCTTCTTGACCCTGTCTTCCTTGACACTTTTTTGCGCGTCATCTGGGCCCCTTCTTGACGCGCAAAAAGCGTCAAGAAAGGCCTTTTTTGTAGTTGTGTACTGCATGCTTTGATCAATGTAATGAACACGAGATGTAAATAAGAGAATTCTTATTGAATCACTTGAAGATACAAAGAAGTTCTCTCTGGTTTCTCTCTCTAGAAAACACACACAGAAAGTGTAGAATGACTCAGAGTGTTAAGCTATCATTCTAACACAACCTATTTATACTTAGTGACAAACAGCCTGCGTACCAAATGGTTCACCATCTGGTACGTACGTACCATATGGTCCGGCGTACCATGTGGTACGTCACATAGAATGTTGCCACTACAACTCACAGACTCGCTCTAATCTAGATACAATACACGAGACACATCATAGCGTAGGTATATGCTCTAACATTTCTTGAGGCAGTCTCGACTTCGAAAGGTTTCTCGGCCCTAATAGTCGGTCTATCGAGTAACACACAGAATTAATGCGATATAAAGCTTCTACTAGCACCCGAATCAAATAGCACAGTCACAGGCCCATTATTAACGAGGAACGTACCTGAAACTACATCAGGCATCACTTTCCCCTCAGCGTGGCAGTTATCATATACGCTCTACCCCTAGCCTTCGGGATTTCGATTGCTTTCATTGGTTCTGGTTTCTTCATTAACTTGGGACAGTTAGGCCTGATGTGTCCCTGCTCTCCACATTCAAAACATGTCTTCCTTTCTGGACGGCTGGTAGAGAGATTACCTTCCTCCCCGCACTTGAAACAGTTGCTCGACTCCAGTTTACAGCTTCCGAAATGACTTTTATTGCACTTGCGGAATTTCGACTTGCCGCCTCAAGAATCATTCTTGGGCTTCTTGCGATGACCTCCATCGAACTTCCTCGAACTTCCACGAACTTCCACCCGTCTCAGACCAGCTTCTTTTGCGTTCTTTTGATCTACCTTCTTCGTCGTATTCTTCCTCGTAAACTGTGGTGCTAAGATCGATTGCCTCCTGGTAAAGTCCTAGGAGCATGAGGTTTCACTATCTTTCGTATCTCTGCAGAAAGAGCCTTCACGTAACTTCTAGATTTCTCTGCCTCAAGTGTCACCAACCTAGGCACTAACCTCGCCATTTCATCGAACCTTGTGGTAAACTCCTGATGAGTTACATTTCAGCCTTCCAACCTCAGAAAGTTGGCTTTAATCTTCTCAAGTTCATTCTTCGGGCAGAACTTATTCATCAACCGAGTCCTCAGATTGTTCCACCGCATCACAGCAACAACATCTTCATCTTGGGACTGTAAGACGAAGTCCCACCAAAACAGTGCTCCACCAACAAAGGAATGAGCTATGTATTTCACAGCTTGATCTGCACGACATTCACTAATGCCAATGACAGTTTCCATCTCTCGGATCCAGCGAACGGTCAAACCAGCTTCTCTCTTTCCTTCGAACAAAGGAGGCTTGCATCCATTGCGGATTTGAACAAACAGCCTCGGCCTTCTTGATGGACGTTTCCCGTGTTTGCACCGACACCATTTGTCACACCCTGACCGATGGCGGAAAATGTCGGGGCGTGAAAAATTGTCCAGATGCTCACAACCAAATAAATAACAGTTGCGATATACTTAATCATGCCATTTTATTCCATAACATCAATATCTTACAAAACATAACTAAAACAGACATGTTTTAAGATTAACTAGGTCCAGCAATGCCTAGCGTGATAACACAACTGAAGTCTCAAGTAGCATTTCCTGCAACATGTATAAAATATATGTCAACTACAATGAGTTGGTGAGTACACATAGGTTTTATATAAAGTATAGGTTTAAAGCATGCGATCAATGTGCCAAGAGTATGATTAAGAATATGACAAACAAGTAATAGAGGCAAGATATTAACGCGTAAAACAAACCTTGACAGTTTAGGTTCCAATCACCTATCTGAAGACAAGATTACGTCTCAATATCCTAGGTGGGTTGTCAACCAATAACTATTAATGAACCAAAGGCTTGGTGTTGTTAATGTTTACGCAAGAATAAAGTTTCAAGTTTATCAAGTTTCAAGTCTCAAGTCTCAAGTTTCACGTATCAAGTCTCACGCAAGTAAGCATATCAAGAATCGCACAAATACTCATATAATCGCATTGTTTTGCATCAAGAATAAAGGATAACGATTTTGATATAGGATACATGTTGTACCCCAAATAACAAAAGAAGAGGGGCTACGAGTACTCACATGATAGGTGGATTGATAACGAATGATAGCACCGAATTTGATATGATAGATCTTGAGATTAGCCTAGTGACATGAATAGGCTACCACTACAACAAAAGTATCTTGATAGGACACCAAAAAATGTCCTAAAATGTTATTTTATAGGACGCATGAGATAATAGGACCACTAATAAAAGTGTCTTTTCTAAAGGGGTCCTATAAACTTAATGCGTCCTAATAAACCATAAAATAGGACACGTTAGAGCGTCCTAATAAACCACAAAATAAGACACGTTAAAGCGTCCTAATAAGCCACAAAATATGACACTTTATAAGGTTTTAAGATGCATACATTTTATGACACATATTAGCGTCCTATAAAGTAGATAGATCAAATAGTAAATCATCCTTATATTAGTACCACAAAAAGGGTCCTAACATGCCAAATGATGATGGGACGTTTTATTCAGTTGTAAAGCATATGAGCATACCTATTTTAAGGACGATTACCAAAATCCTTAAAATTGTTCTCATTAAACATGATTCATAAACACAAATAAGATACCATCAACTTATCGATAAATGAACTTCAACTAATGGAATAAATAAAGTTTAATTTTCATTGAAATAAGTCATTTTGATAAGAAAAGCATTAAACAAAAATAAGTTATAATATTATTATCCAAGATCCTAACATTAAACATGAAACTTAAAGTAATGAAAGACACTAGAAAAATATAGTCTTCAGTCATCATGCATCCTTCTCACTCGCCACAAACCACCTACAAATTAATCATCCATATATAAGCTTAAAGTTTGTTATAAACTTAATAATATATTGCAGGTTTAACAATAATGACATACCGAAATGAAAGAACATTCTCATGCTATAGATGCACCAATAGCAGCTTGGATTGTGTACAATGACCCATATGGTCTAACCAAATTTTCATCTCTTTTCACAGCTATGACAATGATAACAAACAAAGCTATGCTTCCCCCACATACCATCCTTCTTTGATCCTCCATCATAGACCACCTAAGGGTACTTTAGGTTGAAAAAAACTAAACATTTTATGGATAATTACCATATAAGAAAACAAAATATCAATCTAACAACACCCTGAGCATTCATTTTGTCAATCAATTTTTTCATAGAACCAAAGTGATGGTCAATGGCCCACCCCAACGAACCGTGTGGTGGCTCACCACCCCCTTCCTGCATAGAACTGTATCAACTTTCACTCAAGTATTATGCTTAAGATCATCACTAGATTATCAGGAAACAGACTTACACAAGTAGGGGGAGATTCCTCCAGTGGATTGACAGCCACAATCTAGCATGTGTCCAGGAAAAGAGCCCTCAGCTAGAAGCAGGAACTCATCCCAATTCCATGTTCATGAGTATGCTGATGTGTTACCTGTCTTGTACAGAACTATAGAAAGAAGCAGGCAACAACAGTCTGAGCAACAGAGTATAGCGACGTAAAAACTAATTTTGGTCGTAATCATGGCAGGCTCTCTACATAAAACAACAGGTGGCTTTCACATAATATACTACATTTCAGCTTGCTTGATGGTTGTCTAAAATTTTCTGCTTAGCTTTTTTTTTCTTCTAAAATGATCTCCTTCAATTTCTATTAGCATTTCAAGGCTCAAGCAACCGTTTTTTTTAACTTCAAGGCTGAAAGAGTTCAAAACAAAATAAAATTATTATCTTCACATACTATAAAATCTCTCTAGTGGTTCAATGTATGGATCCAATAATTAATTTGCATAAAATTTAGAGCATAAACTTGTTGCTACAAGTTGATTTCTATGAGTAGCAAACAAAATAAGAGTTACAAAAAGGAGCTTGTTAATAGACCAATAAGACATCATACTTTAACTCTAGTTTAACAGAATTAAGAGCATTTGTTATATCACTTATTCACATCTACAGCGAGAATCATCACAACTTGCTAACATGTATCTTAGATAAAAATACTTGAGATGTATCTTTTTCTTCAAAACAGAAAAAAAAATAAGAATACCTCCAACGTAGCAGTGGTGTTATTCAAATCAAGAATGCCATCTTCAGCATGCTTGATTAGGTTGATAAACTTTTTTGATCAAAGAGTTGCAAAGTTTGGAAGTTTCTGTTAACAAGCAATCCAATTTAGATACACAAAAGAACCTTTCAAAGAACCAATAGCAATAAGTAACCAAATTTTACCTAGCGAGCTATCACACGAGAGTAACTGGAAAAGGTGAACCTGCATTGAAAATAATTGGTTTTCACACTTGGATATTGATGAAGTGGTCTGAGTTGCTTGGACTTAAAATCATAAAGATTGCAGTTGTAGATGAGAACAAAAGGCAGTTGATTACATAAACACAGAAGTCACAACAACAACAAAATGAAGAGTTGTAGTAATCGACAATTGGGGAATGTCGAGGTTGGGTGGCTACAACCAAAGGGCACCATACAATCAAAGCGATAATATTCCTTTTTTGTTTAGTTTCTCATCACTAATGTTATAAATTGTTAATCCCACAGGCATAAAAGATATTTGGTGATATCAATTTGACGGGAGAGGCTCATTTGTCAACAAGTGAGATCTATCTGAGTATGTGAAAGTTTACTTCCTTAAAAACATTTCTTATTTATATCCATAATAGAGAGGGTTGTGAACTGAACAATAGCCACTTTAGATCCATAAAACACTAGACTTGATCAAAGTTCGAACAAAATTAATAGAAATTGAGTTATATAACAAAATGATGCACCAGATTCATTGTCACGAAACAAAACTTAAAGGCAGATTGTAACATTATAATTATTAATATTCCGATTCGAAACTTAAAATCAGATTGCGTAAAATTCATATGTTGCTAAAAATTACAAGACAAGGTGACAGCATACCATTGTTGTATGGGTTAATGAATATGTGGTACTAAAAGTTTCTGGTCCTACACATGAACATATGATCACAACATAGTGGGTTAGACTTATTGTCATAGTTTCAAGTTTATAGATTAGCAAAATTTCTAGTTTATAAATTAGGAATATATGAAGCTATGAACTGAGTACCATCAATCCTAAGAGAAAATATAGAAAACTATGAAATAAATAAACTAAAAACATATACCATCATAAGTGAATTAATCAAATCACAAAAATAAAACATTAAGAAGTTGCAGGATTGAATGAGTCTATTTAATGTAGCAATATCAAACATTAAAATATCTAATAACAATATATATTGCTCTATGCTTGTACTATATGTTTTTAGAATGGACAACTAATGTATTAGTAATAATGGTTGGGAACCAGCAGCTTATTCTACAGGCCACAGACTTCGCTACAACATTCAAACTTTGTTACCTGCTCATTAAAAAATTGGTTACCTGTTCATTAAAGAATTAGATTATTAGACAGAACATTTCAAAAAATGAGGCTGACTATTGTATTAGACCATATAACTAAGCTGCAATATAGTATCAAAACAAAATTCGACTAGACTCAGGACTAAACATATATTGGAATCAATCAATGAAAGACACTACCTATAGTTAAGTTAAACAAAAACACATATGGGAAGCATATCCCATCAAATATAATCCAAAAAGGTCCCCAAAAAAAATCCATGTTCCACTATCATGTGGCTAAAATAGAAAATTATATGCACGAACCAACAAATGGACTAAAGCAAACTTCAATAGTCAAACACTCAACTCAGGGGTGGTTCTTACCTTTATGCACATAAGAATGATATATTTGAACAAGCACACAAGGAGCACATACGACTTCAGTGACTACATTAGTTAATTTAAAACACAAAATCGTGTAAAACTTCACACACCAAGTACCTTATACGGAAGGTTAACCTTTTGGGGGCCACTAGTCCCACTTGCTACCATTATATCATATATTTCCAAAATGACATTCTCGAATTATAGCTGGCATTGGCAGTAGTCCAACTACAGTTTGCTGACTCTGCATCTAAACAGTTATGCTTTTAGCATGAAATTGAACATTGATTCCACATATAAAAAATAAACATGTCATAGAAGCAATTACCTGTCCAGAATTTGACCCATTTAGCAATGAAGACAACCCAAGTTTTGATAAACAACATTACAAAGTAGCCGATTGAGATAAAATAAATAATATTAGCATAAGTATAGTGCACTGCATATAGCAAATAATCTGATAGAATCTACAACTAGTTTTGAATAAACAAAACCCAAAAACCTATTAACTACATCAATAAAAAAAAACTATCGAGGTCATTCTGTAAACAATGAATTATTTAGCAACTTTTTTTCTAAATGCATTTAATATTAATATGATATAAGAAAAGACATATTCATATGATCTTTAGAGACTTAGTGAGTACCATTTGGTCAAATACTAAAATAAATGAAAAAGGAGGTCACTGAAATGCTATAAGCTTATGATCACTGAAGCTATTAAATTGGATTAATCATCCATCTTCCGAGAGAAAGTTTAAACTTCAGCTATCCAAAGTACAAAAAACCAAAAAAAAAAAAAAAAAAAAGACCAAAACAATTCCTCTTAAAACCCTTGATTTTTTTTTCCGAATTCATAGATAAACTCTCAATTTGATTCGATTGGCGTTTCTATATTCAAAAAATAAGGATTATTGAATTTTGATTCTTTCCATCTTAAAACCCTAAATTTTTCGATTGTGAACTGGAGAAGGTAAGTGATTGCAGGAAAAGGAGAACACAGTTAATTTACCGTGATTTCATTTGATTTTACGAATGGACCTCCCAAACTAGCGGTGGAAGTGGCGATAAACAACCATGGTCCGGTTACTGTCGACGGTGGTGCTGGTGCTTCGCTTATCTCGGGCTACTGCTTTACTACTTTGAACCTTTCAATTGAAGAAGGTTTAGAGAAATAAGCGGGGAGAAGTTAATCAGAAGGAGAAATAGAGAATAGTAGATGGAGTTTTGGAGGGTGATCAAATTAGGATTAAGAAGAATAGGAGGGAGACTGAAAATGAAATAGTTTTGGAGGGGAAACAATAACTTTAAAACTAGATGGGGGTAAATTAGAGGAAAGATAAGCAACGGAAATAAAAGTTTCTTTTTATTAAATAACAAATATATTAAAAAATAACAATATATTAAACAATTAAGTGTAAATATATGGCAATAAAAAATATCAAATTATTATGAAAATTTATAAAAAATATTTAAATTTTAGAAGTCATGTAAAAATAAAAATATAAAATCTACATATTCAATAACCTATTTTAATATATCATTTTCAATAACTTATATCTTTAATAACGCCACCTCAAAACTTATTTAATTACTAAAAGTAATAAAAGACACCCACCATTTATGTATTAAAAATAAAAATGTTATAATTTTAAAATAAAAGTTGTATTTAACTTTTCCTAATGCAAACTTTTAAATAGAAGTTGCTTTAAAAATTTTACAATGAAACCTTTTTATCAAAAGTTACAAATTTCATTAAATTTATAACTTTTCAAGAAAAAAGTTGCATTATTAGTAAAATTTAGAAGTTTAAATACAAAGGTTGCATATTCAATTTAATTTTGCAACCATTTATGAAAAGGGTTGCATTAAATCTCCTAATGCAACAATTATGTATAATGAAATTAAATTAGAGTCAAATGCAACTCATCTAAAAATGTTGCTTTTAAAAAGTTGCATTAGGCCTATTTTCCTGTAGTGTATAATAGGGCCCTCAATGATCAAGTTCCCTAATACACTACCACATAATAAGACATTAACTACTAAACGTCCTATAATGTACTTTATTAGGACCCCAAACACTAAGCGTCCTATTAAGTTATATAATAATAGGACCCTAAATATTCATCCGTCCTATTACATTGTTTTTTAGGACACTGGTTTAACTCCATATAGTATAATAGGACCCTAAACACTCATTTGTCCTATTAGATAGTTTTTTAAGACACTATTTTAAAAGCGTCCCACACGAAAGGTCCTAAAAACCT
>JBCNJP010000025.1:2248430-2266430 GCA_039602395.1 Deinandra increscens subsp. villosa | reverse complement strand
TTAATACTTCAAGTGTCCCCATAATTAGCCAAAGCCTTGTTTTTAATTCATCTTCCGTTCCAAAAAAATATACTTCAATAAAATAATAAATATACAAAAAATATTAAAACTAGAAACATTGAAAAAAAACATAAATGACTGTTTGTCGAAATCGTTATTCGTAGACTCGTGGAGACGTTTTATTTCTTCACATACTCACCTCCCGAACATGAAGAACTGGACCTCAAGTAGTTGTTTCATCCGGCTTCATCATCGGTCATTCCAGGTGTGAATCCGCTTTCGACCTTGTCTTCGTACAATTCGGCATCGTATTCCAATGCACCTTCTAGTGGTGATACGTTTTGAATCCATTCAGCCGCATTCAAATAATCTATCAAGCATATCGACATCTCCACCAAAGCTGGAGTTAGTCTTGTTACTAAGTGATATAACCTGCAGCTAACTAGAAAAAACAGATTCCGAAGCTACCAAGAAAACTTGGACCGTTAGTAAATCTCGGGCCATAACATATAGGATCGAGAAACTATCTTCATTTCATTTCCACTAAGTCAACAAGTCAAAGTTTTTAAATCCTTGAACCCTAACCCCTAATAGAAAATCTGCCCCCTATCTTTCGAGTTCGCTACTCGGAGTGTCACCCTCCGTCTTTTAACATTTATGGTTGTAAACATGATATACGAATCTGAGCTACTACTTACACCCGCATCCGGATTCGAGCTACAATTTACACCCGCATCCGAATGTTGTGTTGTTGTCTCATAGATTCATGAATTGTTGATGTTTGACCATATTTAGCAACATACACATCAAACATGACTGCAAGATCTTGGTTAAATTTGTTTATTTTTTTTAATTTGTATTTATGTTTGGATCACTAGTGTACAATTCAAAGAGTAAAATATATTTTCAAGTAACATTTCGGTCCCCTCGACATTTATGCAAGGGGTTTAATGCGGCGGCACAAGTAATAACCGCCAGAATTTCTTGAAAATATTTTATATGTTTATCTTTCATTGGTTTAACCATGTCGAGGAAAATGATATGACATATATGAGAACTCGTTTAAGTTATTACACATCACATATATTTGATTTAGGACAAAAGCACTCGTTGGGTAATAAACTCCCGATAAAAAAGTTTTTGACGTTTTGAAAACATTAGCAACTTTGTTAAACTTTTAATAAGAACCCAACTCAAAAGAGGAAATGATACAAGCATAGAATGTCTAAAACAAAGATCATTGTGATATAACATTAAAGTATCTTTTTGTTGAAGTGCATTTTCGAACATGTTGCATGTCGATTTCCATCTAGTAGGTACGTCCAAACTGGGACCTAAGTAGTTGGAACTCTCTTGTTTATAATATTTTATGTAGGCACTATGCCTACGTGGTTTACTAAAAATACCCGATAACATTTTTTTCAAAACAAGAATTATTGGGTTAACAATGTTTAGACCATCTTGCACACATAAGTTGATTATGTGTGCATCACGATTGTGGAAAAAACGACCATCACAAATAGGTTTATATTTCAGTTTTAGTTGTTGAATCGCACGCGTGTTATTTGACGAGTTATCAAAAGAGATTGAAAATAACATTTTTATTGTAAATCATATATTTTAATATTTTGCCGATACTAAGAAATATACTCTGATCCATGTGAGAAAAATCATGTTGTTCGCAAGCTATTTTCCGTTTCATCATTTGCCAATCACCCGGTTTTACCCAATGAGTGGCCACACAAATGAAAGATTTGGGTGAACATGGGGAGTCAACCAACAATCACTAGTTAAGTTAACATAAGTTTGTAAATTTAAAAATGTTCAATTAATTTTTTTTAGCCATTTTCCAACATTTTAAACAATCATGTCTAAGGGTAGTGCGACTTACATGGTTATAACGAGGTTAAAGATTTTTTTTGAATGAGGTGAGCCAATCTTTCATTTTCGAAGTGGTTGAATGACAAACTTTGTTGAATGATGAAGTTTTCCATTACTTCCCGAGTCCTTTCAAAATCATAAAGAAAGATTCGTCCATCATTTGTCATCGTTGCTTGGCCTTGAGCTAGTTGCACTTTGATCACTTAACAATGAAGATGCTCAATGTGTTGCCTCAAAGTTGAGTTTGCATGCTTTGCCAATAGCTTGCCACACAACTTGTACCAAGCCTTGTTTGGACCTCTCACCATCACACACATATCAAAATGTTTCCAAATTTCCTTGTTTCAGTTTGTTGCATTGACTTCACGAACTTGGTTCTTCGAAAGTTCACAGCAATTAACAGAACGTTTCGGAGATTAGAGAGTAGAGATTGGTGTTCACCACCTGGTCACATTTTCAAGTGAACCAGCAACCTGTTGATTGTTGATTCGGTGGTGTGGTGGCTGGATATATCGACATGGTACCTCCGTAAGGCCCAAGTCCACTAGACCTTTCACACCGTTGCCATCTTTAACCACAAAGTTGAATAGTGAATCAAGTTCCACTAGTGCCGGCGTCAAAGGTTTATCTAAAAGGATGTTAACCAAGGTTTAAGCCATGCGACAGAGCGATTGAAAATGTGATGAAGGAAGCATTTGTGGTCAATGGTCGGAGTTTGACTTTAAAAGACACGTTGAAGCCGGTATTCTACAATGTTCAAATTCATCAATTTGGTTGTTAGTTCATCTCTGTTGACTGTTGTATCGCTACTGTTTTATCAACTTCGACGCTTCATAAAATTCCAATTTGACTACAACTTTTAATCACAATTGTCTCCTTTTCCAGTTTCATACTGTTACAGACCAAACATGAGAACTCAACTCAAAAGACTAGTCTGATTGGTGAGAGAGCCCATTTGGTCTATAAACCCAACATCAGCTCCCCATACAACCAATGTGGGACAAGTTTCATACCTTGCAATGTTACCGATCCATAACAATCGACCCTCCTTAAGGGCCAACGTCCTCGTTGGTCACGGTCACACTGGTCACGGCTGGCTCTCTCCAGGTCACCACTCCGTGAGCCACCATTACGAGGTCTCGTTGGTCACGGCTAGCTTCCTCTAGGCCACCACTCCGTGGGCCACCACTACGAGTCTGACTCTGATATCATTGTTATAGACCAAACATGAGAACTCAACCCAAAAGACTAGTCTGATTGGTGAGAGAGTCCATTTTGTCTATAAACCCCACATCAGTTGCCCATACAACCAATGTGGGACAAGTCCCATACCTTGCAATGTTACCGATCCATAACACATACCTAGCTCTTTTGTTAATTTTGTGTTTTCGTTGAGTTTTGTTGATTCGAAAAATTCCGAACGTCCTCTTATTCGTGCATGTCACTGATAATCTTCATCGCTATCAGCCTATCACAGAAACCCTAATTTTCATGTTTATTTGACGGTAAACAATACCAGAGACAGATCAGATTAAGGTCGATTAACGATAAACGATACCGGAAACGAATCAAAATCCAAGGTTGATAAACAATGTTGCTCCCTTTTTTGGCAAAGAAAAAAAAGGTCCGGCATACGAGTACTTGAGACTGATTGGAATCCACTGGCATTGATGAATCTCGAATCAAATTGAACGGAGGTTACCAGTGACCTTTGTTGCTGATGGGAAAACACGTAACCGACCACAAACAGTATAAAACTAAATGCGGAATAAATCTTCGTTTGGTCAAAACTTTCCCTGAACCTCTGAGGGTACAAACAATCTAAATGCAACAAAGAGACACGAAAATTTTAGCGTGGGAAACCCTTAAAAACGAGAAACCACGTGACTATTAGAGCCGTTTAAAATCCACTATCATCAAAACCAGAGCAATACAAAGTCTTCTCTAAATATACTAGAAGCATATACAAATTATCATATACTTAAAACAACCAAAGTCAAATTTATAGATTAAAATAAATAATGAAGAATAAAATTCATCACCAAAACGGTTGATCTTTAATAGCCTTTTTTTTCTTCAAAATAATCAACTACTTGTTTTTCTTTTCTTTCGATCGAACAGAGAAGACCAGAAAAAAAATAATTTCTCCGTTTCGAATTAGTTGTTGACGGCAGCAAGTGCACTAAAAAACAAACCTTTAATTTTGTTGTGTGATATCATCACGACCGAAGGAAAGGGAATTAAATCCCACACACAAAACACACCTTATGTGTGTGTATTAATATAAAATTAAATAGAGACCAAATAAACATGGGTTCAGATTTTAGACTTACCCTTAGGCTCAAAATAACCCAAAAGTTGCGACTTTCGTACCCATCTGAAGCAAGCTGTACGGTCATGAGTTTCCGACGAGAAAGCTATCGGATTTTGCTACCGAAGAAGATGACCAAGAGGAGTGGGTTTTTTTCTTCATTTAGGATAGGAGGATATTTTGTAATTTTTCTAATTTTTTTTAATACAAGGGTAAAGATGTCATTTTAAAAAAACTTAACAGATGTTAGACAGAGAGATTGTAGGTGTAACAAAAGTGTAAACTTCTGGATCGTAGCCGTAATTTTTGAATCCTAGAAACGAAATGTGAAATTTATGCAAACCACAGAGACATGTCGTAATTTACTCTAATTAATTATATACTTTCTCTACTTGATGTATTTCCTGAGCATCTCAAACATCCACATCTATATCTATATCTATCTATCTTCTATATACTTATATACTATTATATAAATAAAAAGTTTTAGGTTAGGTGGCATCACCACAACCCTCCTGAGCCTCATTTTCCCGCCTAAACCCATTCTCTTTTTTTACATGCGGATCTTATCATCGACCCACCGCATACCTTTTTGATCCGCTTCTTTCATAAAACCCTAATTCCAATACCACTCTTCAATCGGCAATCAATTTGTGCTCTTAGCCTCCCATTCTTCAAGCTGGTGTTTCTCTTTCGATTTAACACAATGATTTGAACTTTTGACACAATATGACACAATAATATAAACATTTTGACACAATGATCTGAACATGTTCAGATCATTGTGTCAAATCGAAAGAGTAAATTTGTTTTAATTTTTTATATAACAATATTATACGCGTTTTAAAGATTAAAAACGTTCGTTTTTATGGTGTAATTATTTAAAAAATAATAATATCATATCTAAGAGTTATGAAGATTTAAAAATGATGTGAACTTGATAAACAATAAAAAATGTTATTCCATCTTCTGTTTTTCTCTCCAACTCTACACAGAAAAATTTTGGGCCATAAGTCTTCGTATAATAGAAGATCTAATGCTTGAGATGACTTTTTAGCCTTCTTATCCTAATGATACTTATTACAATAATCTCTCTTTATATGTTTGTGCGTTTAATATATATATATTATTTAAAAAAAAAAAGGAAAACACTCCATCTTCTAGATTGCCTCACATGGTGATTCTTTTCAAACGGTAGAAGATTAACATCCGGCCACTCAATGTAACTTATCTTGTGAAAGGGTGTTCACACCCGAAGAGTAGAGGACATAACCATACTCTCTCGTGTGCTGGGTAGCCCAAGCACATTAATTGAGTTCATCCCACCGAAAACCTATTGTGATAAAGCCTGAGAGCTCTAGGGATCGAACTTGTGACATTTTGATCAATAAGTCTCCCTATCATCACCTCATACCATTGGGGCAAATGTCTTTTAATAGCTCAAACGGTGATTAGTCATTGATTTCTTCATCACTGATTGAAGGCCGCAGATTGTGAGCTGGTGTTCCTAAGGCTATGTGTGTACTTATGGAGCCCTACCTTTGGGCGTTTTTATACACGTGACATGCTAGTTGGTAATGAACTCCATAGCTAAAAAGTGAGTAGTCATAAAGCCTTATAACACCATCTAATTATATTATTCTATTTAAAAGATACATTAAAAAATATCAACCAATAAAAAGACTTTCAAAAAAGCAACCGATCATTAACCATCTTCACCGGCACTATGTTTATAACGTGACATGCAAAAATTTCGCTCCATAACACCCTGGGGCGGAGTTGGGACGCTATAGGAGCGTCATTTTACCTCCTTCGTGCCCATTTTACCACAGTGGGCTTTTGGATGGTGTGTTTCCTCTGAGATGGATGTGTAACACAGCGAGTCCTGATAACTCGCACAGACTGTGATCGTAACGTGTCATAGATAATAGCGTTTGTCATTGTAAAACCCCTAAATAAACAAATGTTTACAATTAAAAAAATAATAATACACGTTAGACTTAAAAAAAAAATAATACACGTTAGACTTATTGTGAATAATAATGACACCTTGGGCTTATTGTTAAGGCTATCCGTAGTGGGCGTTATCTTGCATTTTTTGGCAAGATGGCGCCCCTATAACGCCCCTCCACCACCCCCCGGGGCGCCATGTTAGCCAAATTCGTCTCGGGCGTTACCTACATAAAGCCTCCCCTTTGATGTTTTTTTTTTTTTTTTTTTTTTGCTTTTTTCCTATTGGTTCTCCACTTTACATAACCCCCTATCCTCATAACCCCCACTACACCTCTTACCTTATAACCCCCCCATATGCCACATGTCAAATAACCCCCACCTCCTTCAAAATCCCCACTACACATAGCCTAAGGCTATCCGTAGTGGATGGAGTCCCTTGTGGGCGTTATGCGTCATGTGGCATCCACGTCATCACAAGGGGCTCCATGACTAAAGTGGTGTAATGATAACCAATTTATAACGCCTCTCTAATTATTACCCAATTATTATTTAAAAAACCTATTCAATTAATTCTATCCAATAAAAAAAATAAAAAAAAATCAACCAATCAAGAAGGAAGGGGGAGGCGTTATTAACATAACGCCGGTGATTCCATCACCTAAGATGGCACCCTAGGGGGGTGGGGAAGGAGGGTTATATGGGTGTTATGTTAGCAAAAAAGAGGAGATGACGCCTCACTACGGATAGTCTAATACAGTTAGGTCTCCAGAGGTCCACTATAGATAGCCTAATAGTCAACGTTGCCCATGATTTCTCATATCATGACACGTTGGACTTATTGTCAATAAAAACGTTGCCCATGATTTGTCATATCATGACATGTTGGACTTATTGTCAATAAAATTGGGTCCCCTCCACCTATTTTATTGTGAACGGTAATGACACGTACGTTATTGTCAATAAAGATATCATATCTCGTATCTTTTGTTTTTTTCTTATTAATTTCTTCTTGGATATAATTGAGTGTATATATGAATCACGGAAGAATTTATTGTGAGAAGTTTAATTTAAAAAAGAATAATAAGAATGAATCATAGCTATTAGATTTTTAATTAAATTAATATTTGTGGCTCAAAATTTTCCTGTGAAGAATTAGAGAGAAAAACTAATGAAAACAAAAGATGGAAATACATTTTTGACTTAATATCAAATTCCCAGAATTTTTTAAATATTCATAACTCGTAGATACAACATTATTTTCTTTAAAATACACCATAAAAACGAGCGTTTGTTAATCTTTAAAACACGTACAATGTTTTTATATATAAAACTAAGAAAAAATTACCTTTTCGATTGTATAAAAATGTTCAAATCATTGTGTCATTGTATCAAATTGTTCAGATTATTGTGTCATATGGTGTCAAAAACCGACAGTGTAATTTGTTTTTTAATTTTATATATAGCAACAATATATATACTTTTGACACAATGACAAAATGACAAAATGACCTGAATATTTTAACACAACGACACAATGATTTGAACATTATGTTAAAATCGAAAGAGTAATTTAAAAAATAATAATTATATAATAGCAATATATGCGTTTTAAAGATAACAAAATGCTTGTTTATATGATGTAATTTAAAAAAAAAAAAAATATTGATTGTGAAAGTTATGAATGTTTTAAAAAAATATGAGAAGTATATAAAAGTAAACAAATATGGTTAAGACAAAAATACCATTCTTTTTTTTATTAGATTAAGATCCAATCGTTGAAATTTATTTATATCTTTTTTACCAAAACTAAACTTATAATTTAAACCTGACCAGGCCTATCTTTAAAAAAAAACATGTCCAAAATCAAAATTTACTCTATTTTCTTTTCTGGTTTTTGAAATAAAACTACTTCGTAAACTTAATTGTAACCAAACCCATTTAAAGTGTTGAGTTGTCGTGTTACTTAAATTTAGTGTAATTATCAAAGCCACTATCACTACAAAAATCGGCTCAATGGTGATGACATTATTAGTGGCGACAACGATCTTTAGTGGCAACGTGTCGTTACTATTGACATTCAATCGATATGCGACGTCTGCAACTAGATCTCACCGTTCAAATGTGACCGGTCGTTAAGACCCATATCTCTTTATGTTTGTTTTGTGGTTGAGTTTTTTTTGTTTTGGTTGATTATGTATTTTTCAAGTATTTTAGACCCGTGTATGTAATAGTTAGGTTTATTTATTATTGTAACAATATGTAAGCCGGGCTGTACGTGAAGACTCTGAAAGACCAAAAGGAAGGAACAAACGGTGCTTAAAGATGGAGATCTTGAAGCTAGTGGGAGCGGTGCCGAAACTATGATTGCTTGTCCATTTAGACCTAGTATAGTTTCGTTCATTGGCTCAAGCCAAACTGAACAAATATCACTTGTGGCTCGATTCTATTTATATTGTTTTGTGTGGTTAATTGTTTGTTTAGAATAGATATATTAAACTACAAACCTAAGTTTTTCATAATAACGAAAACAATTAAGTTAAAAGAGTTTTAATTTATTTAAAATGTATATAATAAAAATGTTTTTATTATAAGATAAAACGGCCGGTTTTAAATTAAGACATTAATTTGGTAAAACCATAAGTTAATAAAATGTTATTAATTTAAAATCAAGTTCACGATAAACAACCAACATAGTTTTAATAGGGTATTTAAAATTCGATCGAGTCAAGTGTTGAAAGGAGTTTCAAACCTATCACGAACACACGAAAGTGAAATTAGATTTTCCTAAAATTGCACGACTTGTTCAAGCGATAAGTCATCGACTATATTTAAAACCTATTCGGTAATTAAATATAAAAGTAACTCCCAAATTAAATCGATATTGCTATAGCACTCCAATTTGAAACACTCGAACGGTCTATCTGAACCCCATTTGTTAGTGCTTACCCTGCATTGAGCATACGGTTTTAGGGTGAGGTCGAATCGTGATTGCCATGTAACATAGGCCGAATCAACATGTTTCTTATTCATGGCCAATATCTCTTGAAGTGTATCAAGTGGGCATAGTTGGGATAAACGTACCAAACCTAGATACATCGTGTCACGCAAGCCCGAGAGTTGTGTGAGACACAATCGGTAATCACTATCTACCTACATAGTAGATGTCAAGTGAAAAGTGCTAAGCCAATCACTTTGTATTTATGAAATAGAATTGTTATCCTAATTAACATTTTATAGATTGGGACATTATATTAGGGTTGCCAATCACGTCGTGTCATGAGACCCCAAACCCGAGAGTCATGCTAGACGCAATTGCTAACCGTTACCCACCTACGTAGTAAGTGTAAGTGAATAGTGCTAAGCCAATCACTTTATACTTGTAAAATAGGATCTCAATCCAAATTAATATTTTGTAATTAGGTAATTTTATTAATTAGGTTGTTAAAACATGAAATACCAAAATATTTTGTTTCCTTGTGTAGATGTCATACAATTACTTTGCCACTTACCCTTATTGTACCATAATGTATATGAATGAATTCAACGACAAGAATTTTCCAACATGGTGCCGTAAGAGTTAGGTAATCGGCATCTTGATCAAACATAAATAGAAAAACTGACAGAGTAGAAGGCCACTTATCATTATGAGTTAGGATAAGAATAGTTAGGTTTACTAAATATAAGAACACTAACAAAAAACCAATAATCATGTCACCCAGGGGCGGAACTAGAAAAGTGTTTGAGGGGGTCCACAATTTTTTTTTACGGAGTCACTAGTTTTACATGTTTTAGTTTCATATAAACGTACATAAATAAATTTGGTCTATTACTTGCTAAATAGTTTTTAATGCAGGCGCACGTTGTGACACGATATTGCGAGTAAAGAAAAAAATAACTGATTAAAAAAAACTCTACATTATTTGATAAAAAAAATCCATATCGTAATATTGACAACGATATAATAGTAAAAAAATAATAGTAAATGGCTAGAAATGAAGATAAGAGAAAAAAAACGTGTGAAGAAAAATAATATGACAAAATGTTTGTCTATTAAAAAAAGTCTATAGTTTTATATATTGTAATATTTCATTATAAAATGGGTTTAAAATTAAGGTATTTCAAAAGAATTGGTCTATAATGAAAGTAAATAAATAAGATGTGAAAAATGAAGTACCATCATTTATAGCTTAAAATTAATAAAGAAAGTTAGGGAAAAAAAATGTTAAGGACAAGATTTGAACTTGCACCCCTTAAAAATCAAACAAGGGTTCTTACCACTAGGCTAGTGGCTTGATTTGTTTTATTTCCACAAGCTAAGTATTTATTAACTCCTCTTTACAAACTTTTTTTTATAAAAAACCGTTCACATAATTTTTCACTTTACGTACGAGATTAAGAGGAGTCCACGAAGACCCCCTGAGCCTAATAAGGGTCCGCCCCTGATTTCACCCAATTTTGTCCACAATTTCCTTCCCTTATGTTACTTTATCTAAAGCCACATGGATTGACTAATACACTTTTTATTCATGCTTTGTAAATTAAAAAAAAAAGGATTAAAATAATAAAATAATAATCAAGTTTTAAAATTGTTATAATAATTCCAATTATATTTTTAACTATAAAAACTACTCAAGTTTTATTTATTTTTATTTATTGTTTCGTAATGTGAATTTTTTATAAATGTTAAACTTTTAGTAGGTTGTATGCCATAAAATTACACATTCGTTTTCTTTGAAGCTAATCTTTTCTATATGACCTGCATGTCGAATTACATATATACTTTATTAGAATCATTGCTATTTTGACGAAGACCTACAAAGTTAGAATCATATATATATATATATATTTTTTGGGATCTACTTTGTTAAAGATCTGCAAAGTTAGTGTCTTGATAACTTGATTCAATTTGTATACTAATAGTGATTCTCGATTCAACTGGTGTACTATATTAATCATTGTGTCTTTTTTATATTACCCATTTTCAATCACAACATTTAAAAACCATGATGAATTTTAACCCATTTCTACAATCACAACCTGTTAGAATAATTAGCTGGAAAAAAAATAATCTTTGATTAGCAAAGCAACCTTATTGCTATAACGTTGGAATTTTGAAAGAAAATTAGTGAGAAATGAGTCTTTTCACTAAGTGTGAAAATGAGTCTTTCACTAACTTTGGACAAAAAATAAAATGCATGTAACCGCGGTTAATGCATCTGTATTTTCTGGGTTTGTGTAGTACGTTGTGAGGGCTTTCCAACGCACCAAACCATGTCCGAAACCGAGCTCATATGAATGAGATATCGAGTGTTGAGGTTTCACAGCTGTGAAAGCTGTGAAATTGAGAGAAAAAGTCCAAGTATAGAAGTGCAACACATCCCACGTTAGTTGAAGGATGAAACTTGAAGTGGTTAATATGGTGAGAACTCTACCAAAGATTTATTTCTTTAGTATGAGACATCCCTTAGACCCTAAGGGAAGCACCCCTAACTCGCACACGCGCGCGCGTTGCGCGGGCGCAATGTGACACTTTAATGACACACTTTGCACTTCGCATCGCCGCTTGAGATTCGCTTTTTGTTTTTTGGTTTAACCGGAAAAACGGGTTGAATCGAAACCAGTTGAACCGGAAAACAAGTTCAACCGGAAAAATGTCCTGAAACGGAAAATTTAAGTCAACTAAAACTGAATTCACATTAAAGACGTTTAATGTGAACTTTGACTACGAATTTAATTTCTGGGTGTTTCACAAGGCTCCTAACCACTATAAATAGAGCCTCGTGGGTTGATGCTCATTGCATCAAGAATTACGCAGATAATTCTTTCTTTCGTGTCTCTCTCTACATGTCTCTCAAGAACATCTTCCAATATTTGATGAGAGAAGTTTTTATGTTTAATTCTATATTTTGGAGTTTTAAAGGGTTTTTTAGAAGCTTTAGATAAATGCGTTTTGATGAGTGACTTAAAAATATATTTTATTTATTATGAATCGTCACCTAAACACAGAGTTGAGTCTAAAGTATATTAATTTAATCGGTTTTGATATTTAGTATGTCATAGGATAAATAAACTTAAATGATGTGAATAAGTTAATTCTGAGCTGTAACACGTTAACGTTGAAGATTCATAACAATTTTTTTATAATTATTAGCTCTTTACTATTTAACAATTATAAGTAAAAAAAAATAAATTTTGTGTATATCTGTGTTTTGTGTATAGGAGGAATGGAAATTGCAATTGCATGTTAAAGTGAAAATTGATATGAAGAAGTATGCGACACGTGTAACTCTTGTGCATTCAAATGAACATAAGGAAAAAGGAGAGCAACAAAAGAAAAAGTGAACTTGGATGGATGGAATGTGCTCTCACGTGAGATGTTGGATCCAGTGGGCTATATCTATCTAGAAGGATTAAATTTGGGCTCTAATTGTTGTTGGTGGTGTTGGGCTACCGATTGAACACAGTAGCAATTAAAAGGAATTTGGGATTCAATCAATAATAATAATGGGGGACGTTCCCTTATTATTGATTGAATCCCAATAGCAGAGAGAGTTCAACAACTTTTAGACTCGGTCATTCGTGACCCGAGCTGATGTGTCAGGACCATGAGGAACTATTGAAAAGCAACACGTTTGTTAGGCTAAATTTTAGGACCTGAAGTTTAGCATCATGATCCCCCATTTTTACCACTTTGCATGATTCATTTAGTTGCTTGATTTTAGGACCACTTCATATTTTCGTTGGATGTTTTTTCTGCTATAAGTATTTGTCATTTTGGAAGTAATAAAAGATAGAGACAAAATTGCCTCAAGTTGAATTCTTTGTTTATTTACTTTGATCGTTGTTTCCGTTTTACATTTATATTTCTAGTTTTGTTATTAGTTATTTGGGAGACCGCCAATCTCGAATCCGGCTACAACATGAGCCGTCCAGGAGCTTAGAGGAACAATTTTCTTTTGTTTTTTTTAGCGTTTCTAATCAGTCATTCGATTATTGTGATGTCCGGCTAGCAACCGATGAATTCCAACGGTGAACGGTTAGTCCTTTTCATGATTGTATTATATTTTTCAGATTTTAGTTTGGATTTGTGAATTATTAACAACTTTGAAATCTTGTCGTGTGCTTAATTTATTTTTGACATTTCAATTTACTTTTCGTTATTCATGTTTTAATCTTGTCTGGACATTGTATAGAGTTAGGACTTATCTTGTTGTATGTCTAATGGAATTGTGTGGTTGGGTTGGGTTGGGTTGGGTTGAGCAAATGAAAAGGGGCCTTGTCTATGTGGTTACTAAATGTGATTAATTGAATCAACTAATAAATGGATTAATCGGGATCATGAGGTCTTCACATCTTAATTATTATTGTTTTTACATAATCAATTCCACCTTCAAAATAAAGTCAAGCAATCAAATAAATAAAAAGATGATCTTTATAATTAGGTTAATTAGGTTTAGTGTAGTTTTAGTCTAATCTAATTAGTTGGTGACAGTAACTTAGGTTAAGTAATTTAGTTCCCTAGGTCAAAACCTGAATTTGCTTGCGATCACCAACTCCTTCGGATTCGATACCCTACTTGCCACTTCTACAGGTTAGTTAGGAATTTGAGCGACCGTACTACATGTCGTTAATGGCGTCGTTGCCGGAGAGTACGTGCGCTTGTAGGTAGATTTAGGTTTGTAGGGTACTTGTTTTGTTCTTAAAAAAATAAAGAGAAAAAAAAAGATTTTCTATTCGTCTTTTTTTAAATTTTTTAGTTTAATTGAATTTTGAAAAAAAATTATTTAAATTTAGTTTTTGTGTGTTTTCTAGTTTCGTGTTCTTGTCAGTTTTTCATAAATTACTAGAACTCCAAAAAATATCTTCTATTTATCTGTGTTTTTATTTTTATTGAATTTCGAGGAAAAAAATTAATTTTTAACTAAGAATCCGGAAAATCATCCTGTTACATGTCGCGAGAGAAGCTGTCATCTCCTCGCTACACGCAAGAACCCAATTCAACATAAAGTTTTATCAACTTTTAACCTCCCAAGTTTTGAAAATTTTGCTTTAAACGTGTTACATCCTGTAGAATAGTGCTACGTGAGTGGTTTGTTGGTTTTTGACTGTTTACAGAGAAATTTAAAGATTATCATGGGTAAGGAGGATAAGTGCTACAATTGCAGGAGTCGGTTTCATAGGATCAAATTTTACCGAACACTTCCTTACAGAATCCGGATTGTAGAAGATTCAGAGGATGGGGAGGAGTACAGAGACCAACATGCATATTACCAATATCAAGAATATCCGTCATCATACAATCAAAGATATTCTCAATCTATGATATATAATTATTTGCCACATGATGTGTATTCTAATAATTACAATTCTAATTTTGCATCTTTTGCAGGATATGGGGAAAGCCATAGTAATTATAACAGTTACTCTCAACTGACAAGTATGATTTTGTTGATTTTGAACGAGGGTATCCCCAGTTGCCCCAATTTCATGAGCAGCAAGATTACTATGATAGTGGGTACGAAGCAGACATGTCCAGTCAAGGTTACTATCAAGGTGATTATCAGAGAGCTTCGTATGATAATCAACAAGAGAGTCAAGTAGCTGAAATTAGTGTTTAACTAAATGCTATATTAGACCTAAAAGAAATGGAGAAAAAGGACGAAGACACCATCAAAGAGTTCAAAGAGATAAGAAGAGAAAATGAGCTTCACGACAAGAAAGTGGAAGCATTGAAAAAGCAGGTGGCGCAATTGGCGGAGGATATGGCGAGTCAAGAAGATGAATCATGGGAACAACCCAAATTGAGGCGGTTGAGAAAGAAGTGGTGCTCTCAGAAGTTGAAGTTGTTGAAGAGATTGCATTAGAGGTTAAAAGTTGTTAAAGAGATTGCATTAGAGGTTAAGAGTTATACGGAACAAGCTGACTGTGAAAGTGTGTTTGAAGATGTAGCTGGGGAGCAAGTGATTGAGGTCCTGCTAGGCGAGTCTAATTCTCTCTCTTCTTTGCTTATTATGCAAGTGTCCGAAGAGAAGCCGGTGAGGAAGAGGAAGGTGGACAAAGATGACATCAGGCAAATACAAATCAAAAAGCTCTGCAGTAATTGTTGTCACTTGTCAGTGGCAAAGATGCAAGTTTGGATGCGACATGTCAACTATCGGACACATGTGGGCAACTCTAAAGGTAAGTGTTCGATTCATGATAAGATTGGTTGTGATTTTAGATTGATATTTTTCACATGTTGATTTTAAAGAAAAAAGTGAATTGGCGTTTCAAATAGCGAGCGCTCATTGGTAATGCGATTGACAAGTGTGGATTGAAACCACCGTGAGTGAAGAGGCATAGTCTGGCTGAAGACAATAAATTTAGCGCTTCCTGGGAGGCAACCCAGTGGTTGTTTTGTGTGACACTCAAGTGTGGGGAGGGGAATAACGTGTTTCGTGTGATTGTTTTGTGTGTTTGAAAAAAATTGAAAATTTTGGAAAAATGTCTCTTGATTTATGATAACGGGTGTCGAGACCGCTACAAATAATCCTAAACTTAAACCTATAGATAGGGTAAGTAGGGTATCAATCCAGGGGAGTTGGTGGTCACTAGCGATTTAGATTTTAACTATCTAACTAGATTAACTACCTAAACCTAGATTACTGTCACTAACTGACCTAAACTAAACTAAATTAATTTAATCTAAGGAATTACACTAAATTGCCTCTTGGCTGTTTTTATTTGGAATTGTGAACTAACTAACTTATTAACTAAAGATAACTACTTCTGGATCCTGGTATGCTACCTATCTGGGTAAAACCTATCAGAGGCTAATACTACATAGACATAGTCCCCAATATCCTCCTTGACCTAATAACCTAATTTCTTAATGGGCTGATTAGTCCTGCCGCAAGAAAGTGCTAGATCAATAAACAGTGGACCACTAAAACCCTAGGTTACTAGTTAGATTAAACAGTTTAGCATGCGGGTGTTCAACGGTAGCAAGTATTCCGGAACAATTAGCAACGATAGATTAGAAACAGAAAGATTTCACATACCGTTCACCAAAAGTAGTTACAATGAATTAGCCAGACATCGTACTGATCACAAACATGAGAAAGATGAAAAGAAAACTCTAAAATTCGTAATTCTCACCCCAAAAACGGCTGGGGGTGATTAGGGTTCGAACTAGAACTAAAACACCCTTTAAATAGGTTTAGAAAATAAAATAATTAAAATTCTGCCGACTCGGTCCGTAGGCGTACCGCCCAAATATTGCTCGGGTTAGGCGTACCGCCCGGGTTTTTGACTTGCGAATTCTCGGATTTCAATTGCTGCTCCATTGTTATGTTCACACTTTAGGGAATTTATTTCCTAAGCTCGTGACCATCAAAGCTCATCATTACAATTCCTTTGATTTTAATTCACCATCACGTGACCATGCTGCTCTCCTGTTCCTTAATGTTGATTTTCCTTTTATATTTAAAATGGATGCAATCCTTCAAATATCACAGCTCCACTTTTCGCAACATATTACTGTTCAAGAAAAATAGCAAAACAAAAAATCATAATTGTTTCTATGTCCACGTAAACAATTTTCCACACATGAATATTAGCATTTAAGAGCCTTTTACTATTTTTCTATTTTAATTAACCAACAACCAAATTTATAAAAGAGATTATACAATTTGATCCGAACTCAATCTAATTATACACTTTAAGCTCATTTATCTTACGACACACTAAACACCAAAGACTAGTTAAAACAATATACTTTAGACTCAACTTGGTGTGATTAGGGGATGATTAATATCTAATAAAGTGTACATTTTAACCTCACATCAATTTAAATTGAAAATAAACGGAAATTGATAGTACAATCGGGAGTTGATTTTCAAAATAATAATTGAATGTTGAAAGAAATAAGTTACTTATGATGGAAAACGTATTAATTGTGATGTGGTGGTAAGCCCAGCCGGTTAAGTAAGCTTAATTATCTCAATTTGTAGAAAAATGAATAAATAATTAATCAATTTATGATACTAGTGGGTTCCCATATTAGGAGTTAATGGGTAGATTGAAACTGTTAAAAACAGGATGATAGGAACACTTTATGTTAAATATTCTTATATCTTGGAAATAAATCGACACACTATGATCTTTTTGTGAAAACAAATCCGAGATTAGCGTCCCCTCGCATTCCATTCTTTCCATATTGAACTTTAATTACTAATTAATAAAAACCAATAATCTACGTGCTACCTCTCAGGTTACAAGGTCGTTTGATGCGTCTATGGATGATGTTTAAGATTGAAGCTTACATGTTACCCTTTGGGATCGCGACTTAAAGGATGCACTTTTAAGTGGATATTCTTGAAGATATATACAATGTACTAATACCGAGACTTAAAATTAGAATTGTATGATAACACAATGCCTTTTTAAAAATTCTTAATAAATGGTGTTTGGTGGTGTTTGGAATCCAATGAATGATGTTTTCAATTTAGGATTGTCATATGTTTGCAAAAAACACAATTAAAAAATAACACCATGCATTAATATCCAAACACCATGCACTTCTCACGCAAAAACTACTTTGTATTTTAACCCAACTCTCTCTCTCTCTCTCTATATATATATATATATATATATCTCTCTCTCTCTCTCTCTCTCTATATATATATATATATATATATAAATGCTCAAAGTTTCATCATCCATCATTCATTAATTCCACTATTTCTAAAATATATGAGTATTTAGGTTGTCGTGGTAGGAAATTTATGTGGTTTAACCTTTACCTTGAAAGTTTTGAGACGAGATTATTTAGAATTGTAGCTTGCTAGGCGTGGGACTCATAGGTTGATTGATGT
>JBCNJP010000025.1:2100250-2247930 GCA_039602395.1 Deinandra increscens subsp. villosa | reverse complement strand
CATACATTCTCAAAAGCATCAAACAAATACGAATCAAAGTAAGTAACAATGATGACACCAGTGACATACCGATCGATTAATTTCATTGCAGCTTCAGACTCTTTCGCCTGATACATGGCCTTGAGCACCAAATTGAACGATGCCGTATTAGGCGCAATCGTATAATCCTCCATTTGCGTAACCAGATCCAACAACTCACCGGCGGAAGCTCCCACCATCAGATTCCACTAATCCTAAGCAAAAACCAAGCATCAAAACACCCCAAAATCACACCAACGTATACGAAGAAACAAAACCCTAGAAAAAGGCGAATAATAATACGGACCTGATAGACAATCGGAAGCAGCGTAGAAAGAAAATCGCAGAGAAGAAAAACAAAATAAGAAGCTTTGATCAAAGTAATTGTAAAGAAAGAGGAGGAAGAAGAAGACACGTGGACGGTACGTGTAAGAACCTGCAGCCTATGAGGAGTTTAGAACACGTGTCAGCGTAAGAAAATTAAAAAAAAATGAAAGAGAGACTGCGAGTATCGAAACCTTGACCCCCTATTCAAAACCAGCAGACAAACCAATCACACCAAGGTAACAACTGATAAGGAAACCAAAATACATATATTTAAAAACAGACTACATGAGTGGGAATAAAAAATACAAAACAGAAGTGGCCTTTGGCCACATGGCACGAAACCAATGGCCACAACAATTACAAGCATGCTCCGTATTGGTTGAGAACCTAATAGTAAATGCCCTCTAAGAAATCTTTAGAAAATGTAATATATATATATATATATATATATATATATATATATATATCTCTCTCTCTCTCTCTCTCTCTCTCTCTCTCTCTCTCTCTCTCTCTCTCTCTCTCTCTCTCTCTCTCTCTCTCTCTCTCTCTCTCTCTCTCTCTCTCTCTCTCTCTCTCTCTCTCTCTCTCTCTCTCTCTCTCTCTCTCTCTCTCTCTCTCTCTCTCTCTCTCTCTCTCTCTCTCTCTCTCTCTCTCTCTCTCTCTCTCTCTCTCTCTCATATATATATATATATATATATATATATATATATATATATATATATATATATATATATATTCTCTCTCTCTCTCTCTCTCTCTCTCTCTCTCTCTCTCTCTCTCTCTCTCTCTCTCTCTCTCTCTCTCTCTCTCTCTCTCTCTCTCTCTCTCTCTCTCTCTCTCTCTCTCTCTCTCTCTCTCTCTCTCTCTCTCTCTCTCTCTCTCTCTCTCTCTCTCTCTCTCTCTCTCTCTCTCTCTCTCTCTCTCTCTCTCTCTCTCTCTCTCTCTCTCTCTCTCTCTCTCTCTCTCTCTATATAATGGCGTAAACACATTAGGGACTGAAATTTAGAGGAACACATTTGAGACTAAAATATTAGGGACTGAAATTTAGAGGAACACATTTGAGACTGAAATTCAGTATCCAATAAGTTTCCCTCCTTTAACCTATATGGCGTAACCACATTAGGGACTGAAATTTAGTCTCAAATAAGGTGACGAGATATTAGATACTGAAAATCAGTCCCCAATGGCAATCAAACATTAGTCACTGAAAATCAGTCCCTAAAAGTATTAGAGACTGATAAATCAGTCTTAGTTACCACATATTAGAGACTGATTTATCACTCCTTAATGTTTTAGTCCTAGATACTCACTTTTTTTGTAGTGTCGGCTTACGACCTTTTAGCAATTAATAACTTGTCTTATTGAATCGCTTGACAATCAGAACGCGAATGAGCACAAGACATGCAGTGTGAACTGCTTCAGACCAAAATTTAACTGGTAAATGTGCATCAGACAACATAGTTCGTGCCATCTCAATCAATGTTCGATTCTTTCTTTTAGCAACTCCATTCTGTTGAGGAGTGTACGGCGCACTAAATTCTTGTAAAGTTCCAAGAGAATCACAGAAAGCTGTCATTTTAACATTCTTGAATTCGGTACCATTGTCAGTACGAATACGACAGATTTTGTTTTATACATCGATTCAAACTTGGACAACAATTTCTGAATAGTATCTGGAGTTTCATCCTTTGAATGCAGCAACGCCACCCATGAGAAACGAGAAAAATCATCCGTTATCACCAAACAATAGAAACTCCCGTCAACACTACGAACATTCATCGGACCAAAAAGATCCATATGAAGCAGCTCTAACGGAGTGACAATCGAATTAAGTCGTTTGGATGGATGACACTTTTTCCGTTGTTTTCCTTTCTTACAGGAAACACAACATCATTGATTGAAAATCGATTCTTTGAAACTCCCTCTACTAGCTTATGATTAATCAAGTAATTCATTTTGCGGTAGTTGATGTGCCCCATACGACGATGCCACATAATTGAATATTTTTCAGTAGCTTTAGAGATAAAACAAGTAGTAGCTACAGCAGACGACGATTGATTCATGTTTCAAAATTAGGCACTCATCACAATCCAATCATCAGTGATTTGAATTCCAGGTTTCAAAATTAGGCACCCAGAACTCGTGAAAGCAGCAATATACTACTTATCACAAATCTGAGATACACTCAGCAGGTTGTGTTGCAGTTCTTCCACAAATTGCACTTTGTCAAACGTGACCTTCTCGTTACCCATTTTTCCTTCTCCGGTGATTCTTCCACCTTTATTGCCAGCAAAAGTAACATTTCCTCCGTTAATTGGTTTGATGTCTGAAAGCAACGAAATATTACCCGTCATGTGCCTGGATGCTCCACTATCAACCACCCAAAAGTTGTTGACAGCTAGCTTTCGAGCACCCTGCACATATTAGCAGATAATTAGTGAGAATCTGGACCCAAGCTTTCAGCTTTGGGTCAACCGGTATCTTCAGAAAAGTCTTCAGTGGCTTTTGAGGACAATTTAGGCAGCCACTTTTGCCTTAATGATGGGATAGATGAATCAGTTGAAGAGTCACCCGAGAATGAACTTCCAAAAGATTTTTGATGTTTGAATTTTTTTTCACGTTTGAAAAACTGTTTTGTTACCACATTGTCATCTATCTCCTTTGGCTTAGAAACGGAATCAGATTGGTCTTTACTAACAGTGGAAGCTCGTTTCTTTGCCAAAATAGGACATCTATTTCTGAGATGACCTTGTTGGTAAAAATGATAACACCGCCTACGATCAACAAAGACCCTAGGAAAACTATTTCCAGAATCAGTCGAGGTGTTATCATCAGAATTTTGCCTAACAACTCTCCGTGGTTCTTTAGCATTAAATCTTTGAGATTTATGCTTTGGAAGAGATTTAAGCCTAGGAGTAACATACCCAAATTGGTTATAACAGCCATAGTCATCAACTCCACATTGATCAGCATATCCTTTTGGTTTTATCTTTTGTGCTTTGATTTGTTCAAATTTACCAAAATCATCATAGAAGTCATAATCATCACAAAAACCTTAGGATATGTAATAAAAAACATTTTTTATCAGAAAACTGACCATCAGAGTTGTAAGAACTCTTCGGTGAGTATTTAGAAGTTTTTGGTTTGGAAACAAATTTCTTATTGTTTGGAGTTTTTGACTTTTGAGTATCCTGATCATTTGGACTCGTTCTAAGTTTTAGCAACGATCCACTTTCCCCACTACCATGATCAGATTCACCATTCTCCTCGGAATCAACATAAAACACCTTCATAACACGGTTTGGATCAACACAGCATAATGGAAACATCTCATCAGAAAAAACATGGTAACTACCCTTAAGACAATAGATTCTGATTTTCTGAGATGACTCACCAGTTTCCATTTTGCCTATCAATTTCTTATCATTTTTCTGACTAACCTGAGGTTTCTTTTGATTGACCTCGTATTTTTCAGAAACTGATCCATAACCAATACCAATATACTTGACAGACTTTGGAGGAGCAACCCGAATTGCATTAACATCTGGTGTGGTTGTGTTGCTAGCTGTTACCAAATCTTTTTCATAAAAGAGATCTGAGCCTTTAGCAAAATTTTCTTTTTCAAAGGTTTTCATTTTCTTCTCAGTTTCTTTTATCTTATCGGCTTGCTCCAAAGGTGTCAATTTGAGAGAACCAGTTGGTTTGTCATCAGTTGGTTTATCACCTACAACATCACTTGACTCATTGGATTTGGGAGCATCCACATTTGTCTTAGACACATGTTTGATAGGTTTCTTTTTATAGGTGCCTTTGTGTTTGTCAGAATTGGCCATCAAGTTCTCAGTGAACTTTGAATAATCAAACACAATCGATGGTTTGGTTTCAGTGTCTGTTGGTTCCAAACCATGCACAATTGGGTATGGAACTGAATTGCACTTTGAGTCTTTGAACACCTCTTTTAGAGTTTCATCTTTGCACAGAAAACTTGCAAATGAAGCTGAGTTTTTAAAATTCTCAAGTTGTCTTTTAAGATCCAGAATTTCAATGTTCAATTGAGAAATCTTAGAATTAGCTTCTGCAAGCTTCTTTTCACAAAAGATGTAGTCTTCAGTTTTGTTGTTTAATTCAATTTTAGTGCTCAAAGTCGAAGCATGTTTGCTTTTCAGTTCAGCCTTAACGGCCTCCCACCTTTGTTTATATATATATATATATATATATATATATATATATATATATATATATGTGTGTGTGTGTGTGTGTGTGTGTTCTCATTTGCTAACATGTATTTATCATGATACATAACTTTCTCATCAGGAAAGTTCTTTCAATTTATTAGCAGAGGTCATGCAATGTTCACAAGGTTTAGAGTCAACCTGAATGTTAGCCATAAAGGCTTGCTGGCCTTCAGCAAAGAAGTCTTCACCTGGAAGTTCATGATCATCTTCAAGTTTCACATCTCTTTCTTTAGTACACAGCAAGGCAGACTCATCAGGATAATTTGCTCCCCAGTCATAGCCTTCTCCAGTTTGAGAAACCAAAGCTTTAGAATCTTGATTTGAAGCATTTGTATTTGAACTTGATGGAGTAGAATCGCTTCCTGATGCTTTTGAACTCTGAGCTGCATACTTTTGAAATAATTTTGAAGTTTCTTGCTTCTTTGCATACTTGCATTCCTTTGCGAAGTGACCATAATTCTGACAATTATAGCAACGAACTCTGGATTTTTCGAATCCAAGCTTTCCTTCCAGATTTAAATCTTTATGACTTGTTCTTTGCATAAACTTTTTGCCCCTTCTAACGAGCATAGCCATTAACCAGTTGATATCCATGAGTTCTAACTCATCAGGATCGATTTGCTCATAATCTTCATCTGTGAGCTCAACACTAGTCAATTTTCCTGCTACCACTCCATCATATGAAGAAAACATTGCCGAAAATAGTGCCATAAAATCATTTGTAGTCTTAGCTGAAAATGCACTTTGATTGGATGGAGGAGCAGAGGAGGATTGATTCGAATAAACTAGATACGTCACTGCAGCTTTGTTAGTATAGCTTTCACTTGAAGAACCCCGAGATATACTTTCATGATCACTTGAAGTATTCTCCACATAAAATGCAGTAGTCGGTGGATTTGAGCTAGCTTTTGCCTTTGCATGAATGGTTGAAGCATTCTCACCAAAATACACATAGGGATTCTGAACTTGAGCTGGTTGAGTTTTAACACGCATCATATCTAATTCCCGAGCTAGTAAGTTCCTTGTAAGATCATCAAATGAAATATCATCAAATCCATTATCATGTGTTAGAAATAGAATATAACCTTCCCATTTAGCTGGTAGAGCATCTAACAGCTTCTCCTTCAATTCTCCAGCCTCCTTCTTCACTCCAAAAATGTCAAGCTCACTAACCAAATGTGATAGTCTTGAAATGAGATCATTTATGGTTTCATTTGAAACGTGACATAAATTATCAAACTCCTTCAACAACACCTTTTTCTTGCTTTTCTTGTATTGAGCATTGCCTTCACATTTATGACACAATGCATCCCATAACTCTTTTGATGTCGTACACATTTTAAACTGATGTAAAATATCTTTTGGTAAAGCCATTGATAAGTTTGAATAAGCTTTCATCTCCAATTTGAAAGATTCTTTCTCAGCATCGTTCATCTTGTTATATGGCTTAACTTGACCAGCAAATTCACCAGTTGTAAATTTTGGAACTTGATAACCATCCAACATCGGAGTCCAAACCGTAACATCCATCACACCGATATATGATTCATATCGAGTTTTCCAATTATAGAAATCTTCAAATTTCATCAATTTAGGAACTTTGTTTGTAGTTCCTATCTCATTATCATAATTCAGTACAGCTTGAACTGTCGTAGACATTGCTGCAAAAGCTTGGAACAGATCCATATTGTTTTTCTCAAAAACTGAACTGGCGTACCAGAATCTCGATCCCCGTACCAACTACAAGCTCAACGTACCAAATTTACTCCCGTACCAAACGCGGAGCAGTAAAACAAGCACGTACCACCAACGGACCACCTTACCAACGTACCAAAGTATTGAACGTACCAGATGGCACGACGTAACTGCTACGGACCAATGAATAGCCGTCACGGACCAAAATAAGAAGATTGTCTTCCGGACCACTTGCTACGTACCAAACCCTCTATGAAGATTGTTGTACGGACCAACAATGTACCACTCTGTTCTTGAGTCGGACCAACAACGTACCAACCAAAAATCGACAGATTTTCGCAATTTTTGGTTTTCTAAACGTACACTTGATGCAGAACTCAACGTAGACACTCACGGATCATTTTTGACATAAAATTCGTATAGATTGGACATGAAACAGAGAAGAAATGATGAAATTTCGACCAAAAAAGTTGTTTCTGTCTCTAGAAACACAAAACCGATCACAGATCACAGCAAAAGAGCAAACTAGCTCTGATACCACTTGTAAATCACATATAGCATCTTACTAATGCATGATTGTAATCGGATTTGGAACACACAAGGTAAATAATGATTCTTTGATTGATCAAAAGCTCGATTACAGAGAGAGAGAATATAGAGAGTAAACACTATAGAAAACACACAGTTAAGCTCTCAACTGTCACATCTGCTCTCTCACAAACGAGCTAAACATATTTATTGTAGACTGCCCGGCGTACCAGTTAACCAACGTACCAGATGGTCCATTGCTACATACCACCTGGTCCGCCACTGGTACGCTGGGGACAGAATATACAAAACGATCTATACAATTAGACAAAACACCTAGACCTAGCACTAGACATCATAATATGTTCTAACACACAGCACTAATCATGCTGACATACACACAATGGTTAGTATTTGTCAAACTCATTATCGGTTTGATTGCTCATTTACATAAAGTAATTAATTGAACTGTAGGGCACGAAATAGGTGGTCGATCAACCTCGTCTGAAGCGGTTGAAAAGAAAAAGGTAAATATTTTCCAGTCAAGTTTCATTTCGTTCTATAGTTTCACAGTAATCTGTTTGGTAATGTCTTGTAGTCCCATTTTAAATGTTATTTGGTACCTCAAACACTTGGGCTAGCTAGGGATTGTTGGAACAAATGGTGAGATGTGTACCAAACAAAGTTCAACTGAATTTGAAGTTGATCCGGAACTTAATGTGATGTTCATCTAGATATCTAATGTTCATCTGGAAATTAATTGCATTGTAGGACCTGATGACCAATACTACTTGCAATAAAATTGCACTCCTCAGTCCACATCTATCATGGTGGTAAGTATTTCAAAATTGCTATATATATTATGATCAATTTCCATAACCTAATTATCAATTATATGTTTTGGTATAGGAAGGAATACAAGAAAAAATGGTCCTAATTAAACTCAAATCTTGACAGTTGAAGATGAAGACCACGTGGTAGTGTTGTTGGCTCCCAGATTGAAAATTAAATTGAGAATAATGCTTGTATTCAGTGTAATTTTCTTTAATTTTTTATTTGTATTTGACTTGTAATTGAATTTTATTTGATTTGTAATTAATAATTTGTAATAGCTTTTAAATTGGCCACGCGTATAGCAAGGACCCATCTGATTTCAACAACCTTTTGGTCACTTTTTCTTCTTCCCAAATATATGTGGCTAACACACAAATATACATGACCATATAATACCAAATGCCACACTTTTTATATGTTATCGTGGCCGTTGCCACCATTTGGCCACGCGTATTGGGACAAAATATCTGATTTCAACTACCCTTTGGCCACTTTTTTTCAAATATATGTGGCTAAAACACAAATATACGTGACCATATAATACTAAAGGCCACGCTTTTTATATTTTAATGTGGCCGTTACCAACCTTTGGCCACGCGTATTGGGACAAAATATATGATTTCAACTACCCTTTGGCCACTTTTTTTCCAAATATATGTGGCTAAAACACAAATATACGTGACCATATAATACCAAAGGCCACGCTTTTTATATTTTAATGTGGCCGTTACCACCCTTTGGCCACGCGTATTGGGACAAAATCTATGATTTTAGCAACCCATTTGGCTACGTTTTTTCATATCATATGTGGCTAAAACACAAATATACGTGACCATATAATACCAAAGGCCACGCTATTAATATTTTAACGTGGCGGTTGCTACCCTTTGGCCACGCGTATTGGGACAAAAGTTATAATTTCAACAACCCATTTGGCCACGTTTTTTTATAACATATGTGTCTAAAACACAAATATACGTGACCATATAATACCAAAGGCCACGTTAAACAAACACATGTGGCCGTTGGGACCCTTTGGCCACGCTTTTCGGAAGAATTGTTTGATTACAATAATAAATATTGGTACCCTTTAGCCACGCTTTTAGGTGGCTTCAGCCACTGATATTGTAACGTGGCCGTAGGGTACATAAGGTGATGGGACCTTTGGTGTTGATTGGAATGGAAAAAAAACGTGACCAACCACCTTTGGTCATGGGTTTTTTCCATGGCCAAAGGTGAATTTTGACGTAGTGTGTGATTTGCAGGATGGATCAAGGCAGTCGACCAGAGAAGAACGCCTTGATCCATCTTAGCCAAAGGTATCAAGGCAATTGATTATTGCTTTTCCTGGAAGACATGCTAGAGAAGACTTCCCAAAGGTATCTGATTATTGCTTTTCGGGTGATAAGTCCAGGTGGCCAAGGAAGTCCGAGAAGCAGGGATCCTGGAAGGATAAGTCTAAGTGGTGTGCCTACTATGAAGCCTTTGGGCACTTAACAGATGATTGCATAGCTCTTCGAAAAGAAATCAGCTACCTGCTCAGCAAGGGGCATCTCAAAGAATTGTTTGGCAGAAAGAAGAGCAAGACTCAGGATGCTGCCGAGCGGCCCAAAAGAGCACAGTCACCACCAGGGAATGCCAAGGTTATAAACTTTATCTTGGGAGGATCTGATATATGTGGAGCTTCCTTCTCCTCAGCTAAAATACATGCTAGAGAGGCTAAGATGGATCAAGTTAGTCGACCCAAGAAGAACGCGATGTTGACTGAAGACAAAATCATTTCCTTTGACGAAATTGATAAGCTGGATATCCAGGATCCTCATCACGACATTCTGGTAATCACATTATGCATTGCTAACCATTATGTTCGCAAGATCCTGATAGACAACGGCAGCTCGGTCAATATCATTCAGTTAGACGTGCTAAAAAAGATGAGCATCCCAGAAAAGGAAATTATCCCACGATCCTCAGTGTTAGTAGGTTTTAGTGGAGAAACCAAGCATACAGTTGGAGACATCAGGCTCCCTGTTTACATTGAAGAGGTCAACTCAATGCAAAAATTTTGTGTAATTGACTCCCTTCCTTGTTGTAATGTTATCTTGGGGAGGCCGTGGATCCATGATATGAAAGCAGTTCCGTCAACTTATCATCAGTGTGTGAAGCTTTCCACACCTTGGGGAGTTGTAAGGATATTGAGTGATCAACAAGAAGCTAAAGACTGCTACACTTCGCCTATGAAGAATACCGTTAAGCCCAGGCCAGCATAGCAATTAAAGGGACCAGCACGAAGAATTCGGATGACAAAGGAATTAGAGATTAAAGAAGTTCAGCTAAATCCTGAGGATCCTGAAATCAAAGTGCTGGTAAGAACTAATATTCTTGAGGATACTGAAGAGCAGCTCGTGAGCCTCCTGAAGTCCAGAACTACAACATTCGCATGGAAACATGAGCACATGACAAGTATATCTAAAGATATTATTACTCATAAACTTGGTATAGATGAATCTTTCAGGCCCATACATCAAAAGAGATGAAAGTTCACTCCTGAGAGAAACATCATAATCCAAGAGGAAGTTGATATGTTGCTCAAGTCAAAGATGATCAGAGAAGTTAAATATCCTCGATGGCTGGCTAATTTAGTGGTAGTCCAGAAGAATAATGGCAAGTGGAGAGTGTGTGTGGATTACATGGACGTGAATAAGGCCTGTCCCAAGGATCCATTCCCCTTACAACACATCGATTCAATGGTGGATGCAACTGCTGGGCATGAGATGCTAACTTTTATGGATGCATCTTCAGGCTTCCAACAGATTCAGATGGAGCCATCAGACCAAGAAGACACAACCTTCATGACACCCACAGGTATTTATTGTTATATTGCTATGCCCTTTGGTTTACGAAATACAGGTGCCACATACCAGAGGCTTGTCAATATGATGTAACTAGGGGACACCATGGAGGTATACATAGATGATATGGTGCTGAAGTCCAACAAAGCTAAGGATCATCCTAGGGACCTCGAAGCTGCTTTCGATATCCTGGACCGGTTCAACATGAAGCTAAATCCTTCCAAGTGCCATTTTGGTGTGAGAGCCAGCAAGTTCTTAGGCTATATGGTTACTGAAAGAGGAATAGAAGCCAACCCTGAGCAAATCCAAGCAATCATAAACTTGAAGTCCCCAACATATGTTAAAGAAGTTCAAAAATTGACTGGAAGAATAGCAGCACTTAACAGATTCATATCAAGATCTTTGAAAAAAGCAAGAATTCTATGATATATTGAAGAAGAACAAGAAGTTCGAATGGGGTGAGAAGTATGAAGCTACTATGAGCTCCTTGAAAGAATACTTTTCATCTGCTCCACTACTGATGCAGCCAGTCAAAGGGGAGCCGCACTCTCTATACTTAGCAGTCTCGGGCAGCTTGACAAGTGATGTACTCATTAAAGACCATGAAGGACAACAGCATCCAGTATACTATGTAAGCAAAACATTATTAGATGCTAAGACCATGTATTCTTACTTAGAAAAATTAATTTTAGCCCTTGTTATGGCTTCTCAAAAGTTAAGGTATTACTTCGAAACTCATGTTATTTATGTGAAAACTAACTGTCCTATTAAGTGTGTCTTAAGAAAGCCATAAATATCAGGAAGAATGGCGAAATGGGCAGTTAAACTAAGTGCCTATGACATCATATATGAACCAAGAACATCAATAAAGTCTTAAGCTCTTTCGGACTTTGTGGTTGATTTCAGCAGTGACGTACTGCCGAAAGTTGAATTAGAGGTCAAGCAGCTTCAGGAAACTTCAGGCAGTTGGATATTATACACAGATGGGGCCTCTAACTTTAGAGGAACATGATTGGGTGCACTGCTAAAATCGCCAAAGGGAGATATTATACATCTATCTATACATTGTGAATTTAAGGCTACTAATATTGAAGCCGAATATGAGGTTTTAATTACAGTATTACAACTTAATAGATATATGGGTATCCAACACATTCAAGTTTTATATTGATTCCTTATTATTAACTAACCAGTTTAATAGATCCTATGTAGTGAAAGGTGAAAGACTAACCAAATATTTAGACCTTTTAAAAAATTCGCATTATCTTTTGAAAATTGCAGCATATCATAGGTGCCTAGAGAGGAGAATGCAGAAGCTGATGCTTTGGCAAACTTAACATCGTCTCTAAGGATTCCAGAAGGTGTCAAGATTCCCATAACTCAAATCCTAACCCCGACAATTGAAGAACTGGAGGTTAATGATGTCACAGCAGATAAAGATCAAGAAGTGATGGATTCTGAAGATCGTCAAGGATCCTGGACATATCCCATCAAGAAGTTTATCCAAGAAGGAGAAATCCCCAAGAACGAGAATCTCAGGATTTTCCGGAAAAAGGTAGTCCCATATTCAATAATAAATGGTATCTTATACAAGAAATCTCTTACAGGTCTATACTTAAGATGCCTGGAACAACCCGAAGTGTATGCAGTACTCTAGGATATTCATGAGGGAGATTGTGGCAATCACGCTGGGGGCAGATCTGTTGATACCTAATATGTACGTTGTGTGAAGTATTAAATTACAACAAGTCAAATAACAAGTTCAAGCCAAAATGTGTTTGGCCGAACCTGGTCCGAACCTAGAGTTCGGACCTGCCAAACCTGGAGTTTGGACAAGTTCGACCAGTGCCTATAAATAGTAGTTTGTTCTTTATAATGAGTACGAGAGAGAGTCTGAGCGTTGTTAAGTGTGTGTTTACAAGGTGTTTCTCTGTGTCTATTTCTGAGTGTTTTACTGATTGTAATTGTTCATCTGTGATCAATAAAACAATTGGTTAATTATGTTTTGATCTTCGAATAGCTAGATTGAGTAGACGATCCAATGTTCTAGCTTTTTCAAGTGGTATCAGAGCTTTCTGGTTCATTCTACTGATCTGTGGTTGCTATTTTCGGATTTTTGAACACTTTTGGTGTCTTCTTGAGCTTAATTATTTACGTGTTTGTGATCATTTCTATCGAGTTTTCTGTGTCAAATTTGCTCCTAAATCGTTTCTTATTAGTTTTTCTGTCCTACTGCTATGAATTTCATCAAAATTCATCAAAAATCGAGCGTTTTAGAAAAATTTTGCCGAGGTTCGGACTGTTTAGGTCGGGTTCGGAGTAACTGCTCCGAAGTTCAAGTTCGGAGCTCCAAAGTTCGAGTTCAGAGCTAGTTCGGTCGGTGTTCGGTCCAAGTTTGGTCAGCGTTTGGAGGCTTGACTTGATAGGGACTGTTTCAGTCAGAGTTCGGACTTGTGTGAGGTTCGGACAGAGTTCGGCGTGGTTTGAAAAGGTTCGGACAAAGTTCGGCATTTTGTTTGAAGTTCGGAGGAGGTTCAGACTAGGTATTGAGGTTCGGATAGAGTTCGGACATTCAGAATCTTAATTTTTTCAACGATGTCGGAATATCAAGCATTTGTTGCAATGCAAAGCGCAATGCAAACCATGTTGAATTTTGATAATGAAATTGGAACAAGTTAGAAAGTTCTCATGTTTTTGAAGTTAGAAGATTATCAGAATTGGAAGCAACGGTTTTCGGCTTCTATAAGTACGAATGATATTGATTTGTGGATTCCGATCAAGAAACTTTATTAACACCCGACTGATGCAGGAGTTTTCAAGGAAGTTCATACCTTTGATATTGCTGAAAGGAAATTGTACGAGCTTGAACAAAAAGTTTCGGTTATCTTACAATGGCATTACCCATTGAGTTGCTTCATCAATTTAGTACTTGCAAGAAGTCTAAGAAATTGTGGGATGCTCTATCAGCAAGATGTGAAGGAAATGATGATTACAAGAAGAGTCGGAAGAAAGTGTTGAATAAAGAATTTGATAATTTTCAATATTATGACAATGAGAACATTACTGCTCTTGTTTCAAGGTTTTCACATTTGATTAGTGAATTGAAGGTTGTTGGGATTGAGAAAACTGATGCTGATTTGAAAGAGAAGATTATGGAAGCATTACCTGAAAAATGGGAGAACTATGTTTTGCTGCTCACGCATGATAAAGAATACTCTACATTGACATTTCACGAGCTTACTGGAAAACTTCATGCCCGGGAAATGGAAATGTTAAACTCAAAGAAGTCAACTGCTACTTTGCAAAATCCTGAGTTGTATCATGGTGAGAATTCTGCAAGCGTGAATGCTAAAGCAAAGCCAAATGTGAGTTCTGCACCAAGTGTTGCTTTCATGGTTGGAGGGTCTAGAAGTTCTGATAACAATTCATCACGGGCTTGTAGCTTTACAATTCCAAATTCATCAAGTCAGAATGCTTTTTCTGTTGAATCAATGGATGATTGTGCCAAAATGATTGCTACTTTAATTTCATCATCTTTTGGTTTGGTTATCAAAAATGTTTCTGATGCAAAATTAACAAGGGATGATCTTGATGCTCTTGATGATGATCAATTGACTGAATTGGATATTGCTTGGCAATATGCTATGCTAAGTCAAATATCAAAGAGATTTTTCAAGAAGCATGGAAAAACTACTTCTAATTTTAATGAGAAATTAGGTTTTGACAAGTCAAAGTTAAAATGTTACAAATGTTCAAAGCTTGGACATTTTGCTAAAGAATATCATCAAGCACAAAGTAGCAAGCCTGGTTTTACTCAACCTTTGTCCAATAATTCAACAAAGACAAAAGCTTTAACGGTTCAAGATGATGGTGTTTATGATTGGGGTAAACAATTTGGGTATGATTCATCGGCTTTTATTGTCACTCATGATCATCAAGAAGATTATTGTTCTGATACTAATTCAGATACAAGTTCAACACCAAGTTCCTATGAATCAGCTGAAAATTTGGAAAGTTTATTAAAAGAAAATGCTTCGTTGTTAAAGAAAATTCAAAGGCTTTCTGAAGAACTCTAGTTGGTTAGTTCAAAGTTGGAGGTTTCTAAGGAACATGAGAAGGAACTGGATGTGAAGAATGCATGTTTGATTAAAGAGATCAAGTTGTTGAATGAAGTGATAGAAATTTCTAAACAAGGTAAAAAGGATGTTGAAATAGCAAAAGAAAAGGTTTGTGAAGAAAGGGATGAGTTGGTGAATGAAATAAAGAAATGGAAGGATGAAGTAGAGGATGTTGTTACTGATTTTAAGAATTTGTTTGACAAATCAAAAATTAAACTTGATCTACTGACAAAGGATGCTGTAGAATCTGCTGCTAAAATTGCAAGTTATCAAGCAGTTATGGAAAAATATTTGGATGAGAAGCGATAATTAGTTAGTGTTAATAAGGTGCAAACAGCAAATCTTGAGATCCATAAGCGAAATGAAGATAAACTGAAGAAACAATTGTTTGAAGGCATGGAAAATCTTCGCATGCAAAAATTTGAAACTCGCAAAGTTGCCAAGAGATTGATTGCAACTGAGAAGGAGATAGCTGAAGCACAACAACAAATTTCAGATCTTAAGATTTAAGTCATTGATGCCAATCGCTTGTTGAACAATATCTCTAATTCTCAAGTGTTCACAAGCTTTCTAGATAAGGATGAAAATTTTGAAAAGATGTTTGATAAAACAGCCTCGCCTCCTCCTCAAATCAAAGAAGCATTCAAAGATGTGAAGGAACAAAGGGAAGATTGTGATTATTCAAAATTTTCATCATCGGTTCAAAAAGAAGAGAAGGTTGTACAGAAAAAGAAAAACAAGAAGAACAAAAAGAAGAAGGGTAAGAAATCTGAGATTTCTCCTGCTCGACAGTTTGTTTCTGGTTCCTCATCCGCTAAAAATGAGAAATCTGCTACTTCAAGTGACCAGTTCGTTCTCAACCTGATTTTGACGAGACAATCTTTTATAAGCAAAAGAATTTAAATGAAGTAAAAGATGAATTTTCATGGTTAGCGAAGGATAAAAACCAGAATTCAACTTTTAAGGACAAGATTTCAGGAAAGCATGTTGGTCTGGGTTTTAAGGCTAAGAATGTGAAAGCTGAGGAGGTTCCGTCATCATATTCATCTCAAGATTTGAAGATATTAAAGATGAAACAAGTAAAAAAGGAAGTTTTTAAAGCTGAAAAGGTTCAACCGGAGCGTTTCTACAAGCTCAAAGTATCTGACCAGATTTTCTCTGACAAAGAGTTTCCTCTTCATTGTGTTGATGCTAGGAAAATTTCTGAAGTATTTAAGAAGAAAGTTGATTCAATAACCTTGAAGAAGCAAACTGCTAAATGTTCTTATGATGGTTCTTATTCTCGAAGCCTCACATAAAAATGGGTGTTGTTCATCGCCATCAGGTATATGATTCTAACATTGATCATGCTCGAGATATTCATGTTTGTTGTACTTCACAGGTACCTCAAAAGTGGGACAAAACAAAACGAATATGTTATATTTGCCGCCAAACAGGGCATATGGAAAAAGATTGTCCACTACCTACTGATGCACCTCAGAGGTTTCACAAGAAACCGGTTTTTGGTAAACCTGCCAAACCAATGTTCTTTAATGAACAAGGCAGAGTTTTTAATGAAGTTGAGCCTACATTTTTCTTAAAAAACCGTTTTGTTCCAATCCTTAAAACGACTCAAAATGTCGGTTCATCAAAAACTGAATTACCAAAACCACAACAATGGAAACCTAAGGTGGTTTCTACGCAAATCAGGACACTGGTCGACCAGAAGCGATCCGCTTCGGGTCATTTATGAACTAATTGGTTTGACCAGTGTGCAGGTACTTCTAGAAGACCTATCGACGATTGAAAATTTATTGATGGAGGAGTAGTCTGTTTAAATTAAATTTCCTGATATATGTTTTTCTAACCTGCAAATTTTCTGAAATCTGAAATTGCAAATTATTCGTGTTGATTGATCAATTTTCTTTGCGTCCAAATCTTTCTCAAAAACCCAAAAATAGAGTCTTGTTTTTGTGTAAAATGAAAATCCAGAAAATAGAGTTTTCATTGTAAGGGGGAGAATTGTAAAGTTAGGGGGAGTAATTGAGAAAAAACATGTTATGGGGACAAGGTGAGTACATGCCAAATATGTAAGGAAGGTGAATACATGCATAATATATAAAATCGTGAGAAATTGATCATTGGGAAATGATGGTACATTGGCTTACGTATCTGACTCATGGATAGAGTAGATGAAAGAGCCATAAGATCATTGTTTGATATATTTGGTAGGCTTGGCAAATCAGATAGTATTCAGATGTGATATACAATAAATACTAATTCTTGACCATGTGGATAACATCTTGATGCATATTTCATGAAACACAAAGAAAAATAAGTATGAAAAGAAATGAGATATCACTGTGTATACATGTGTTCATTTTGTAAAGATTTAAACTTGTTTGATTTTCTTTATTTTGTCAAACGATCGGACTTTCTCTGCGTGTTCACAAGACCGACCTGATCGTTGTTCGTTTGACGTTCTGCTTTATTTTCTTTGGTGTTTCTTATAACTCATCGGACTTTCTCTGCGCGTACGGAAGTACCGACCTGATTGTTGTTGGGTTATACAATTTTAACTTGTTTTATTTTCTTTATTTTGTAAAATCTGAGGCCTTATCTGCGTATCGAAAGATCAATCTTAAGGTAGACGATTTAACTTTCTTATTTCTTTTTGCATGGAACATAGTTGACGATATCATGAAAATATTATGCTCTGTGACAATTCACAAGTGTAATCACACAAAAAGAAAAAGCAAAAGAAAAAGGAGAAAGAAAACGTCTGAATATGTCTGAAACTGTGGGATACAATGGTCAAAGCAAATCTAATCAATATCTTAACATATCCAGATGTTATGAGTATGATTCTGCCTGAGTTTAAGATGGACAAATTATATCGGCAATCAGCATGACTTATGTGTTTCAATTAGCTGAAATTGAAGTGTTAGATCAGTGCGTTATGTCCAATATGATCCCATATAGTGATCTTTCTCATACCAAAAATAGAGTTTGATTCTTTATTGAATTTCATTTTAGTTCAAGAAAAGTTCAAAAAGTTTTTTGGTGTGTTTTAGCATAAGTTTGAAAAAATCAAAAAGATTTTAGGTTTGTTTTGATAAAAACTTTCTAAAAATAAAAAAGACTTTGTTTCTGCTTTAGTTTCTATCTGATCAACACATGATACAAAATCAAAATTTCAAAATCTTATCTTGGAGTCTCGAAGAGACATTTGCGCCAAGATTATTTAAATGATTGTGCAGGTTGCTAAAGTGCAAGATATCGCAACTTCAAGTCTTCTGAAGTTGTTGATAAAGACCAGAGATACACTAAAACATCGTCAAGTATTCAAGATCAAGCATCAATTAAATTGAAGAAGAGGTTGTTCGAGGATTCATCTCATTGAACGAACGGAATCTACGTTTGAGGGGGGGCTTGATTAGAGATACAGATTTGAAGATGTTGAAGTGATACTGCACACGACGAGGGGGAGTTTGTTGATACCTGATATGTACGTCGTGTGAAGTATCGAATTACAACAAGTCAAAGAACAAGTTCAAGCCAAAATGTGTTTGGCCGAACCTGGTCCGAGCCTAGAGTTCGGATAGGTTCGGCCAGTGCCTATAAATAGTAGTTTGTTCTTTGTAATGAGTACGAGAGAGAGTCTGAGCGTTGTTAAGTGTGTGATTACAAGGTGTTTCTCTATGTATATTTCTGAGTGTTTTACTGATTGTAATTGTTCATCTGTGATCAATAAAACAATTGGTTAATTACGTTTTGATCTCCGAATAGCTAGATTGAGTAGACGATCCAATTTTCTAGCTTTTTCAAGATCACTGTTTTCCAAAGTGTTAAGAACATGATACTACTAGCCCACTATGAAGAAGGATGCAATGGCTTATGTTCAAAAGTGTGATGCGTGTCCACGGCACAGCAACATCCTCCATCAACCTGCTGAGCCGCTCCACTCAATTTCATTCCCATGGCCATTCATGAAGTGGGGTATGGACATAGTTAGAAAGCTGCCCACAACACTCGGGGGAAAAGTCTTTATGCTGGCAATGACAAATTATTTCTCTAAGTGGATTGAAGCTGAAGCATTTGTTCAAGTTAGAGAGAAGGAGGTGATATCCTTCATTAAAAGGAATATCCTGAAAAGATTTGGAATTCCATCAGAAATAGTATGTGACAATGGGATCAGTTTATTGGTAAAAGAACTACTGGTTTTTGTGAGGCATGGGGCATCAAGATGGTGAATTCAACTCCTGTGCATCCACAAGCTAATGGTCAAGCAGAGTCAATTAATAAGATCATCATCAACAACCTTAAGAAGAAGCTAGAAGCCAAAAAGGGGAAATGGGCTGATAGAACAACTTCCAAAAGTGCTACTGGGCAGAATCCATTCTCCTTGGTGTTTGGTTCAGAAGCTGTGATCCCTACTGAAATGGTGATTCCGACTGCTAGAACAAGTTGCCGGGATCCTGAGGCTAACAATCAGAAGCTCCTTGAAGATCTTGAAACAGTTGACGAAATCAGAGATCTTGCAAAGTTCAGAATGGTGGCATACCAGCAAAGGATGGCCAGGTCTTACAACAAGAACCTCAGGATGAGAGGGTTTCAAGTAGGAGACCTGGTACTTAGAAAGGCTTTGCAGAATACTACCAATCCAGCTGATGGGAAGCTTGCACCTAAGTGGGAGGGTCCCTACTTAGTCGATTTAGAAGCTGGAAAGGGGGCATATAGATTGGCTACTATGGAAGGTGAGCTGCTCCCAAGAGCCTGGAACGCAATTCATCTGAAGTCATATTTTATTTAAGTGCCCTCAGGATCCTTTGAGCTTCCCGAAGGAGCCTCGTTTAAGCTTCAAAAACTTCAGGTATGTCTTTGATTATTATTCCAATTTCATATTATTATCTTTATGAAGTGGTCATTGACTTAGGCATCGGAGGGGTTTTAGCCAAGCTAACACCCACCTCTCACCAAGCCTTGAGTGTTTTGTAGAAGTTTCGAGCATCCTGTCAGAAGCTAGAGGCTGATCACTTCTTCTAAGTCTAAAGCATTCTGAATGCAGTCAAAGATTTAGGAGGTTTTCACCTTCTTATTCACTAATGGGAATCGCCTAGAGCACATGACCCTCGCCAGGAGCGAACGATGATGGCCTATGGTTCAATGTGGTGCGACTAGTCCATCTAAGGGTGGCTGATAATTTCATCATTGTTGGCCATAGAGTGCATCTCAGAAATGGGTGGTAGACGTGCCATCCCAAAAAGGTCCTAAGGTTTTTGGCATTTTCATGTCAACAAAGGTTTAGGCATTTTCGTATCTCTCAAGTTTTATGGGCTTGACCCCAGTTGGCTTAGTCCCAAGTGTTTTTGAGCTTGACCTCAGTTTAACAAAGGCTCTTAATGTTTCCACATTAACTAAGGTTCGGACATATTCATGTCTCAAAAGTTTATGGGCTTGACCCCAGTTGGCTTAGACCCAAGATTTATAAGGCACCTTATATCTCAAAAGATTAAGATGGGCTTGACCCCTGTTTGACTCATTCCTAAATACTCAATACTTATCAGGATTTCATCAAGTCTATCTTAAGGATTCCTGAGGATCCTCAAGGATCTTGACTATCTTAACAGTTGGAAGATTCTCGAACATGTGGCATTGGTAATGCAAATATTATACGTTTTTATCACTAACTGAATGTTGGGTAACATCATGGTTTGTTAATTTTAGCAAGTTTTGTAAAATCTTAAGTTTTTAAATTAAGTAAGGATACTTAGCATCCTGTAGGATCCTCACTGAACTGTTCTTTCAGAATTTGCAACATAATCAAAATACGAACAACACACCATGATGGTCAAAATGCTACTAGATTATGTTCGTCATGCAGGAAAATAAAGAAGTTGACCCCAAGCTTCATCTTGGAACCCAAGATCCCTCCACCTAAGGCCAACTATAGCAAAATATTGTCTAAGAAGCTTGGACTTCGCCTTGAAACTCAAGGTCCCTCCATCCAAGCTTCTATGAGTTAACCTACCATTGTCTTAGTATCACCACATCATTGTTTGAAAACCACCAACCAACAGATAAAAAAATGTAGGCTTCGACTTAGTCAAGATTTCCTTCATCGCCCACCTTCTCCATTGCAGCTTCCACCTCCTTGCCCTTGTCCTTCCTAGTACTAGCATCCTTATCCACCACCATGATCTCCGGCTCAGCCCCCTCAACAACCCCCCCAGCAGCCTCGTCCCTCTCAGCCTTCAACCTCTCGAAGCTCTCCTTCCAATCCTGAACCGGCCAGCCCTCGGGATTGAAGCCTTCAACATGTGCATTAGTGGCCATCTCGATCATGCACTCGAGTACACTAATGGCGGCTAAGGACTTTGCATTCTTATCGGCCAGCTTCAAGGCTTGAGTAGCAGCAGCCTCCTACTCCTTGAGCTGCTTCTCATGATAGCAGTTCTTGCTAGCAGCAACTTTACCTATCTTCTCAATTCGTAGTAGGGCTTCATCAAGTTTAAGTTCAGCAGCTTCAAGTTTCTGCTCGGCTGCTTCCAGCTTTCCTTCTAGCTCGATTACCTCATGGCTCAGTTTATCAATACCCTGCATCAAATCAAGTGGATCAGAATCAGCAAGGGGAGTATTCTATCTCGAATTTTAACATACTTCTCTATTATTTATGTACACTTACAATGTTCACAACAGCTTGCAGAGAAAGCAGGTTGTTGGCTGCTGCAACAAGAGGGAGGCCATCAAAACCGTCCACATTGTCGGGGATGATGGCGCTCGAACGGAGTATCTTCTTGTCCATCGTAAAAGAACTGAAGAAGAAGAAGAGAAAGGAACTGACTTGTGGAGATCGGAGAAGCTCTAGGGTTTCCGAAAGAGATGTGAAAAAATGAAGGAAGGATAAAGCTTTTAAAGCTAAAGATGCCAACGAGAACTTCGCTTAGGAGTTGGGTCAAATTAATTTCCTTTTGATCATGATTACGTTAGTGATAAGGCTAGAAAATTAAAATTCTTGATAACTGGCTCACATGCGCCATCCGCCAAAAAATTGGGGGCAATTGTTGGTACCAGATTTCAGGATATCTTGAGCAGCTCGCAGAGGCTCATAAGCACTTCACTGGAAGGATCCTGAATTTTATTTTTTGCTAACGATTACCTTCCCTTTTGTTTATTATTTTCAGATGACTCGCGATATGACACACGTGCCCTAAAGACTCGGCCAACTAATAGAAAACGTGGACCAAGTGGACTCTAACGGCTAGCTAGGCGACGTGGGATTAGTTGCTAATTCTTAGGGAGTTAGTTATTATGTAATCCTTAATATATATCGAGCTCTAGGGCTGCACACGACACACGACATTTGTTCTCGAAACTCTCTGTAACACTTAGAATACGAGCTCACTTCATTTGTACTTGAACAATTTCCGTTATATAAAAGTTTGAGGCAGCAGGCACTTTAAGCCGGCTCCCGAGGTTTTTTGCTAGGATACTCAGGGATTCCTGGATTATTTCCTCGTTACATCCTTGTGTCAACAGCTACACTTACATTTTCCTTGCCAAATTCATCAAACACACTACCTCACTTACAAAGTTTGATCAACTAATTGCTTAGGCAGTTTTTGACCAAAATAATCACTAAATGTATTGTATTCATGATATCGTCAACTGTGTTCCCTGCTAAAAAAAATAAGAACACTAAATCGTCTACCTTAAGGTCGATCTTTCGATATGCAGATACGACCTTGGATTTAACCAAAATACGAAAGATAAAACAAGTTGAAATTGTATAATTCAACAACGATCAGGCAGGTCTTGTGGACACGCAGAGAAAGTCCGATGAATTATACGAAACACCAAGGAAAATAAAGCAGAACCTCAAACGACAAACAATCAGGTCAATCTTTCGATACGCAAAGAAAGTCCGATCGTTTGAGAAAATAAAGAAAATCAAACAAGTTTAAATCTTTGGAAAATGAACACAAGTATACACAGTGACTTCTCGTTTTTCTTTTTGACACTTTTTTCTCTTTTTGTAATGAAATACGCTTCAGATTGTTATCCACTTGGTCAAGCATAATATTTAGTGTATATCACATCTGAATACTTTCTGATTTGCCGAGCCTAACAAGCATATCAAACAATGATCTTATGGATTTTTTTCATCTACTCTATCCATATGTTAGGGACGTAAGCCAATGTACCATCATTTCTCAATGATCAATTTCTCAAAATTTTATATATTTCACAAGTATTCACCTTCACCAGATTTGCATTTCTCCCCACAACATGCTTTTCACTCCCCCCCCCCCCCCCTCCTAAAAATGAAAAACTCTATTTTGGGATTTTTCATTTTACAAAAAGAAGACAATATTTTTGACTTTTTCAATTTTCTCCCCCTAAACTATAAAATGAAATATAAAGAAAGAAAATTGATCAATCGACACGGATACCTTTCTGTGTAAGTTTTTAGGAAAACTTTCAGAATACTTCTTCATCAACAACTTTTTCAATCGTCGATAGGTCTTCCAGAAGTACCTGCACACTTGTCAAACACATAAGTTTTTAAATGACACGAAGTGGATCGCTTCTGCTCGACCAGTGTCCTGGTTTTGCTTTGAAATCACTTTAGGTTTCCATTGTTGTTATTGTTTTGGTGAATCGATTTTTGATGAATCAATCACAGGTGACTGTGATGAACAACCTACATTTTGAACTTTTGAAAGTTTGGGAATAAATCTTTCTTGTTTTTTAAAGAATGTAGGATGAAATTCATCAAAAACTCTGCAATGTTCATCAATGAACTTTGGTCTGGCAGTTTTACCAAAAACTAGAACCTTTTGATTCTGTGAGTAGAAGCAGCAGTAATGGAACAATCTAGTGCATATGCCCTTTTTGTCGACAAATGTAACACAAACGATTGTTTATGTTTTTCCTTTTTGGAACCTGCAAAGCTTCACAAACATGATTACCTCTAAAACGATCATAAAATGTATCATATAGCTGATGTCGATGATCATGAACCCATTTAGAAGTCGGGCTCTGTGGAGTAGAATTTGAACTTCCTAGAAGAAAATTTTGCATTTTGATTCTTCTTGTTCATCTGAGCAGCCTCTTTCACAAACACCTCTGATATTTTTTGAGCATTCACGCAATGAAGTGGAAATTCTTTGTCAGAAAATATTTGTTCCGAACCATTGTGTTTGTAAAACCTCTCAGGTTGAACTTTTTTAGCTTTAAAGACATCCTTCTTTACTTGCTTCAACTTAACTTTCTTTAAATTTTGTTGCTTTGAAGCTTGAATACCACCACCTTTAACAATTCTTGACTGAAAACCCAAACCAACACTTTTTCCTGAAATCTTTGCTTCGGAACTTGATGAGTTATGCCCGTTCTTCGCCAACATTAAAAACTCAGCCTTGATTTCATTGACATTCTTCTTTGCATAGAAAATTGTCTAATCAATATCAGTATGAGAACGAATCTTGTCAGTAGAAGTAGATGAATGTTAATTTTCTATTGATGATGAACTAGACACACATGTTGAAAATCTAGGAACCTCAGATTTCATTTTATTCTTCTTACCAACTTTCTTGTTTTTCTTCTTGTTCACAACCTTCTCATCCTTAGAAATTGATGAAGTAAACTTTGAATAATCAAAATCTTCAACTTTTTCTTTCACATTATTGACAGCTTCTTTGATAATCGTAGGGGGTGTGGTCGTCTTATCAAACACTTTCTCAAAATTCTCATCTTTGGCTAGGAAACTTGTGAATGATTGTGAATTTGTGACTTTATTCAACAAACGATTTGCTTCAACTACTTGAATTTTCAAATCTGAGGTTTTGTGTTGTGCTTCAGGAAATTCCTTTTCTGTTGCGATCAACTTCTTAGCAACTCTATTTTTTCTGATTTTTGCAATCGTAGATTGTCAAGCTCACCAAATAATTCCTTCTTCAATTTCTTCATTCCTTTTCTGAATATCAAGATTTGTATTCAATAATTTATTCACCCTTTTCAATTCCTTCTTTTCCTCCAACAATGCTTCATTCTAGATAGAATAAACTTTTGCTTTAGCAACGAGTTCATCAGAAGTTTTATTGAGCATATCGAGTTTAATCTTGGATTTCTCAAACAAGTCATTGAAATCATTTTCAACATCTTTTGCTTTAGCCTTCCATTTTAAATCATATTCCTTGCAATCTTTCTTAGACACCTCCAATTCTTCTTTTATCGATTAAAGTTCAGCAGTAAGTATTTTGATTTCTCTCAACAAATAATCATTTTCCTTCATCAAAGTATCAATTTTAGCTTCATAATTTCCATTTTTAACATCACTTTCATTGTCAGCTGATTCATAGGAACTTGAATCTGAATAATAATCATCTTGTGTAGATGTGACAATTAAAGCTGACTAGTCAAACACCTTACCCCAATCAATAACTTTCTCATTTTGAACAGTGAAAGCTGTTTTATTTGAATTACCCGATGGCAGTTGAGAACAATTGTAGCTTTTGAATTAGATTTGTGAACATGAGATTGCTAACATTCTCTTGCAAAATATCCAACATTTGAACATTTGTAACACTTTATCTTAGATTTATCAAATCTCAGCCTTCCAATAGAATCAGCATATTGTCTTCCAGTTTTCTTGAAGAATCGTTTTGACTTCTGACTCAACATAGCCAATTGCCAGGCCATATCAAATTCATTAAACTGATCATCATCGATTTCATTAAGATCATCTTTAGTTAGCTGAGCATTGCTAACATCATTGATAATCATTCCAAAAGAAGATAAAATGAGAGCAGAGAATCAACTGACTTGACCGATAAAGCATTTTGATTTGATGATCTTGGAATTGTAAAACTGCAACCCCCTGAAGAAGTATCAGAAGCTCTAGAAACATTTTGAATAAACGCAGTAATTGGAGTAGAGCTAATGCCAATTGGTTTAGCTTTAGCATTTATGCTTGCAGCATTCTGACCATGATACAATTCTGGGTTTTGCAATTTAGCAGTGGACTTGTTTGAATTCAGCATGTCCATTTCTCGAGCATGAAGTTTACCAGTTAACTCATGAAATGATAATGCAGAGAATTCTTTGTCATGTGTGATCAACAAAACATAATTTTCCCATTTTTTAGCAATGCTTCCAATATTTTTTCTTTCAATTCTTCATCAGTTTTCTCAATACCTACAACTTTTAATTCACTGATAAGATATGAAAACCTTGATACAAGAGCCATGATGTTTTCATTATCATAATGCTGAAAGTTGTCAAACGCTTTGTTCAACACCTTTCATCGACTCTTCTTGTATGGATCATTGCCTTCACATCTTGCTGATAAAGCATCTCATAATTATTTAGATCTCTTGCAAGTTCTGAATTGATGTAGCAACTCCGTAGGTAAAGCCATAGTAAGATAACCAAAAACTTTTTGTTCAAGCTCATTGCTTTTCCGTTCATCAGCAAAAAAATCTTTGATTTCCATATAATCCCCTTGATCAATTGGATGCATGTAAAGCTTTTAAATTGGAATCCATAAATCGATATCATTCATGCTAATAATAGCAGAAAACCGTTTCTTAGAATTTTGATAATCTTCCAATTTTAATAACTTGGGAACTTTCTGACTTGTCCTGATTTTGTTATCAAAATTGATCATCGCTTGCATCGCATTCTGCATAACCGCAAAAGCTTAAAATCTGACATTTCGAAGATTTTCTAATTCTGTTATCCGAAGTGAACCCGAACAGAAAATATTTATCTGAACCCACTGAAGTTTGGCCGAACTGAAAGATATAACCGAACCAAAGTGATAACGGTTTGTCAGGCCGTTTCAAATCCCCAACTTAGATTAAATTTGTAGTAGTGGAAGCTAGGGTTATCGAACCAAGGGAATATGTGGAAATTGATTAACTGATTAACTAAATTAACTAAAATTACTGATTAACCTAAAATTACCTACTTTGCCACTTAGCTGTTTTGAATTCTTGAGGTGAATTAACTAACAAATTAACTAACTTTGAACTAAAAACTTAATTGAACTATCAAATGAGACAAAGCTAACCACTTTTGGATCCTAGTTGGCTACCGATCTAGGCAAAACCTAATTACTTACTAGTGACACATAGACATGCCCCCCAATTGCCTCCTTGACCTAATAACCTAAATTCCTAATGGGCTGATTAGTCCTGCCGCAAGAAAGTGCTAGATCATGTCAGGGGACCACTAAAACCCTAGGTTACTAGTTAGATTAAACAATTTAGCATGCGGGTGTTCAACGGTTGCAAGGATTCCGGAACAACTAGTTAAGTAATCGATTAGGAATAGAACGATTTTACCAACCAATCACCAAAAGCAGTTAGAGGTGATTAGCCGTACATAGCTAATGAAACAAACGTAAACATAATGAAAGATTGCATTAATAAACTATACCGAATGCTTGAAATCTCCAAAAAGCTCAAAAACAAGGTTGAAATTCGTAACCCTAAGCCCTCTGGTCGCACAAGAATGAAGATGATCTCTCAAAAATACTTAACAAACAAGTTTAAATAGTAAACCCTAAAAAATCTTCTGTCGACTGATTTGGGGCGTACCGCCCCAAAATATGTAATTCTGGGCGTACCGCCCGGATTTCTAATCTCGGCTGCTTCTCTAAACTTTAGGGCGTACCGCCCTGATCTCTGCTTCACTGGGCGTACCGCCCTGAATTGAAACTCAGGAACTTTTCTTGATTTCTTCTAAGTCTTCACTCATTCCTTGATCGTTTCTCAGCTACTGTACCGATCAGCTTCTAATTTCCTCATAACAGCTCCATTTTTAGCACATTAAGCTCACGGTACCTCAAAACACAAAACTCGTGAAAATGCCATGTAATCCAACCATTATTATAAATAAATATGACAACTTAAGAACAATAATGAAGACACATTGGACTAACATCACATCCCCACACTTATCTTTTTCCGTCTCGGAAAAACTGCTATGGAATCATAATTGAGAAAATCAACTCAAAATTATTTAACATTTGAAACTATCAACCTTTTTCAATCCACATTCCAACATGTATTCATATATACTAATTTCAATTGCCAGTATTTCTATCCGATTAAACCCAACCACTGATCTTTGAGCCCCCAAAGTGTTTAAATAATTTACCAATCATTTGTATCAACCTGCCTATGTGTCCCACATTCAGAAAATTCTAGCTCAATCTAATCCCGACTCATATTCGGTCAAAGTAAAGGGTAATAAAGATGTATTATTTATATTTTCCCCACCCTAGATAAACTAGATACTCATATATCCCAAGAATGATGGATTTGAATGGACGAGTGAATTTGTTGAGCATTTATTCATCTACTATCACTTCCTATTTTTTTCATTTTCTTTTTTTTTCTCTTTTTTGAAATTGCCTGAGCGTGAGGATCTTCTACTTAGCCGTATAGAAATCAATGTAATATGAGTAGAGACACAAAGAGTAAATACAAACAGACTTTGTATTGACCACAGAGTACACTTAGAGAAAGTTATAACACGGAAGCTCTCAAATCTATACAAGATAAACATATTTATAGGCTGAAATCACGACTGGCCGAACCTCAGGTTCGGCCAAGCTTCGGCGGCTCCGAACCTGGGGTTCGGCCAAGGTTCGGCCAGACCTAAACTTGCACGTTCCGTCTTGTTCTCGATACTTCACATGACGATCAGGAACCATGTATCAACAAACTCCCCCTCGGCATGTGCACTATCATCTTCTATTAACAAAACTTATATCTTGTATCTTCAATCAAACTCCTCCTCGATCTAGACGATGAGTTCAATTTTGAATACTTGATATTGCAACGTGTATAGCCTCTTTATCAACAACCTTCAGAAGACTTCAAGTTGTGATGTTCTCTTCCACTTAGAAACCTGCCAACATAAATAATCTTGGCGCAAAACGTCTCTTCGAGACTCCAAGATATTTTGATTTTGAAAATGATTTCGTATTCCGTGTTGATCAATCGAAAACAAATCAGAAACAAAATCTTTTTGGCTTTTAGAAACTTTATATCAAAACACACCTAAAATCTTTTTGATATTTTCTAATAATGAAAACTAAATGCAGTACAGAAACAGACACTATTTTTGTCTTTAGTGAGAAAGATCACAACTTGGGATCATATTGGTCATAACATGCTGAACTACACTTCAATTTCGATTATTGTAGCACATAAGCCATGCCGATTGCAGATATACTTTGTCCAACTTTAAACTCTGGCACAATCATACTCATAACATCTGGATATGTTAATGTATTTATTAGATTTGCATTGACCAGTGTACCCCACACTATCAGACATACTCAGATATGCTTTGCTTATCACATTTTGTGACTTTGTTTGTGATATTAATCACATAATGATTGTAACCATGATATAGTCAACTGTGTTCCATGCAAAAAGAAATAAGAACGTTAAATCGTCTACCTTAAGGTCGATCTTTCGATACGCAGATAAGGCCTCGGATTTAACAAAATAAGAAAATAAAAGAAGTTGAAATTGTATAACTCAACAACAATCAGGTCGGTACTCCCGTACACGCAGAGAAAGTCCGATGAGTTATACGAAACACCAAAGAAAATAAAGCAGAATGTCAAACGAACAACGATCAGGTCGGTCTTTCGACACGCAGAGAAAGTCCGATCGTTTGACAAAATAAAGAAAATCAAACAAGTTTAAATCTTTGCAAAATGAACACATGTATACACAGTGACTTCTCATTTTATTTTTCACATATCTTTTTCGTGATATATCTTGAGATACGCATCAAGATGTTGTCCACTAGGTCAAGCATCAGATATAGTGTATATCACATACGTATACTTTCTGATTTGCCGAGCCTACCTTACACATCGATCAAATGGTCTTATGGCTTTGTCATCTATTTTATCCATGAGTCAGACGATGTCAGCGAATGTACCATCATTTCCCAATCATGTCGGATACAATTTCTCATTTTTCAAAGTTTTTGGCTTTTTGCATTTTGTAATGTTTTTGTCTTTTTCAAATTTCTCCCCCTAAAAATGACAACTCTATTTATAGATTTTCATTTTTACGACTTGAAAAACAAAACACTATTTTGGACGTTTTGCAAAAACAAACTCCCCCTCAGAATGAAACGGAGTGAAAAACCAAGAAAAATTGATCAACCAACACGAATACTTGCAGTTTATGTTTTTTTTTTTAAACACAATTAATTTTGAAAGTCAGATTAATTAGAACATATATTTCACAATCAGCAATTATCCAATCACTGAAAGGTCTTCTTGAAACACCTGTTGACACCAAATAAATCATTAGTCGCTCTGGGATCGACCCGATGTAACATCGTCGGGTCGCCCGGTGTCTTCCACTAAGTCATTGTTGGCCTTGGAAACAACTTTTGGTATTTTCAATTTTTGATCAGAACCTGAATCAGACTCAACCGACGTACTTGGTTTAGACCAAGACGATTTACGATTTGATTTTATCTTTGGGGACCATGGTTCATCAAAAAGTTGACCTTTATTATCCACATATTTGGCAGTTTTGTGGATATATGCAGTCGTCGGACAATCAGCAGCTAGATGTCCTGGTTGACGACATTCATAACAAAGTCTTTCTCGAAACACATTTGAAAATGATTTTGATTTTGAAAAACCCGATGAATGCTCAGAATCAAAATTGTCAAAGAAATCATCAGAGGAATCATACCTAGGAGATGGACTCCTTGAAGATGACAATCTTCCAGAATAGTAAGTGAATTCCTTCTGAGATGGTGATTTCTTTGCAATCTTTGCTTTAGGAGCCTTGGCAACTTTCACCAGTTTCTTTGTTTGAATCAATTCTTCCTTCACAACAAACCCCACACCTTTGTGTTTGGAGCCTGAAACCTTTGAAGTACTTGAGGAAGAACCCGAAGCTTCTCTCGCCTTAGCTTCACTAGTAAATTTGACTTTGATATCCTTCAGCCTGTTCTTCTCAACCAAAACTTTTTCTTCTTCAGTTGCAGATGAAGAACTTGACACAACCTTATCAAAAACCTTCTCATTCTCCAACAAAACAGACTTTGACACAAATTTTGGAGCTTCACTCAAAGGCTTTTCCTTCTTTTTGGACTTAGATTTATTCTTCTTGGGTGGAGTAGCAAACTTGGAATAATCATGCAATTCATCTTTTGGATCAATCTGAGCAGCAGTAACTGCAGTTAAATCCACTGGTTGAGGAACCAAGTGAACATCAGCCTTCTGAGAACTATCTGAACTCTGATCCTGCTTGTATAAGAAATTTAGCATTGTTGGTGATAAATTGCAATTCTTCACTTGCCGCTTCAACTCCAAAATCTCCAGTTTTAAATCATTGATCTTTTGTTGAGCTTCAAAAACTTCTTTCTGTGACTTGATGAACTTTGCATTGAGATCATCATATTCATAAGTTTGTAACTTTCGGATCTCACATTCAGCAAATAATTCTTCAAGAACACTTTCTCTCTTTTTCTTGTAAATTTCAACATCTTTAGTCAAAACTTCATTCTTGTCACGATAGAGAGTATTCTCATCCTGAAGCATAGAAATCTTGTTTTGAAGCTTTTCAACAGTAACAGCAGTTGTAGCAATAAGAGCAGTAGCTTCTTCATACTTTTTCTGAACCGGATAACTTTTCTGAAAAAAGATTCTCAAAATCTTGAGCTACATCTAAAGCTTCAGCCTTTGCCTTCTCACATTCCTCAGCCAATTGAGCCTTTTCCTTCAAGACAACTTCATGAACATGAACTAATTCATAATACTTCTTCTGGAAATCGTCCAAGTCTTTCTTTAACACTACTATCTCTTCAGTAGATATTTGACGACTTTGTTCAAAGCTTGCAATCTCATGAAATAATTTCTTACATTTAAGACAATCAGACTCGTCAACCTGTGAAGTAGCAGAAACTTGAGGTTGATCTTCTTGAACCAAAGATACGCTTGAATAAGAACCAGAATCAGTTAAAATACTATCATCATCAATATGACGAACTGTCAAAGCAATTGCAGGTTTAGTATCATTCTTTTTAGTTTCAGTATCTGCATTCCACGCAAATTCACTTGAATGTGGAAAAATATTGGTCCAATCATGAACAAGATTAGCAGATTTCATCTCAACCTTCTCAGCTTTAGTTGATGGATGATAAACTAAATGTGCATGTTGACCAGTCTTCAATTTATGGTCTGCAGAACTTGGACATTCTCGAGCAAAGTGACCATAATTTGCACACTTGTAACATTTTACCTTAGATTTATCCAAACCAATCTTACCCTCCTGATTCAATCTCTTCTTCCCAGTTCTGTTGAAAAATTTCTTCGTTCGTCGAACCAGCATTGCATACTGCCAATTTAGATCCATTTCCTCCAAATGATCATAATCAATCTGATCATAATCTTCATTTGCTAACTCAGCATTACTCACAGCACCCGTGATAACACCAAAATACGAAGATACCAAAGCAGACATTAATGCATTATAATCATCAACAGTTTGAGCAGATAATGCACTAGGAGTCGAAGAACTCGGAATTGAAACAGTACAACCAGCAGATGAATAACTTGAAGATTCAGATTTACCTGCCAGAAAGGCTGTTGAGGGTGCAGAATTAAGAATATTCGATTTCCCAGCATTCATTGTAGAATCATTTTCACCATGATACACTGCAGGATTCTGAATTTGTGTAGGAAGAGACTTGTTCACCATCAATTCCATATCCCTAGCCTGAATTCTTTGAACTAAATCATTGAAAGACAATCCTTGAAAATCCTTGTCATGAGTAATCATCATAACATAATTCTCCCATTTTTCAGGTAGAGCTTCCAAAATCTTCTCTTTCATATCAGCTTCGTCTTTAGTAAGATTCACCAAGCGCATTTCACTCATCAGATGAGCAAATCTTGCAATCAGATTGGGAATCGTTTCATTCTGATAATGTTTAAAACTATCAAACTCTTTCTTCAAAACCTTTTGTCGACTTTTCTTGTATTGGTCATTGCCTTCACATCGTTTCTCCAAAGCATCCCATAGACTTTTTGATGTGTAGTTACCAGCAAATTGATGAAGTAACTCTTTAGGCAATGCCATCGTTAAAGTACCATATGCCTTTTTCTCAGCTTGATAAGCTTTCTTTTGTTCAGAAGACATTTTTCTTTGAAGTATAGGTTCACCAGTTTCATCTTTAGGGTAAACATATTGCTCAGTGAACGCTAACCACATATCAATGTCATTTGTATCGACATATGCTTCAAACCGTTTAACCCAACTATGATAATCTTCCAATTTTAGCAATTTGGGAACTTTCTGACTTGTTCCGATTTCATTATCATAATTCATCATTGTTTGCATCGTAGCTTGAACCGAGTTTTGAATAGCCGCGAACGCTTGAAAATCAGACATTTTTGAAAACCAGATTACTGTTCACTCCGAACCTCGTCCGAACCTACTCCGAACTAACACCGATCCTAGTCCGAACCTAATATACCCTCCGATATAGCTCCGAGCTACCTCCGAACTTTGTCCGAACAAAAACTGGTCCGAACTCCCTCCGAACCTGGACCGAACTTCCACCGAACCTCACCGAACGAGATATATAGTCCGAATGCTCTCCGAACGAGCTCCGAATTTTCACCGAACTACGAAACAGACTCCGATCCTTCACCGAACTCCTCCGAACGTACTCCGAACCTGGTGTTCGGAGCGGTTATGCCGAGCGTACTCCGAACCTGGAGTTCGGAGCGGTTACACCGAACGTGGAGTTCGGCCGAACGCGAAATTTCGGAAAAACTTAGAAAAACTCACTGAAATCGACACCTCTCGAGCAGTAAACACTCAATCAACTGAAAATGAGCAACCACATACATATTTGACGTGAATCATGATGTTTTGAACGATAATTTTGAGAATGAAGATGATAAACGAATTTTGAAACTCAAAAACGTGAATTTGAACTCGAAAACACGAACAAACACTGATCTCCGACTAGTAGAACAAACCAAATGCTCTGATACCACTTGAAATTGCCTGAGAGTGAGGATCTTCTACTTAGTCGTATAGAAATCAATGTAATATGAGTAGAGACACAAAGAGTAAATACAAACAGACTTTGTATTGACCACAGAGACCACAGAGTACACTTAGAGAAAGTTATAACACGGAAGCTCTCAAATCTATACAAGACAAACATATTTATAGGCTGAAATCACGACTGGCCGAACCTCAGGTTCGGCCAAGCTTCGGCGGCTCCGAACCTGGGGTTCGGCAAAGGTTCGGCCAGACCTAAACTTGCACGTTCCGTCTTGTTCTCGATACTTCACATGACGATCAGGAACCATGTATCAACATTTTTTCATCATTTTTTTTTTCATAGTTGGTTAATTTTAACTATACTTACCAACGGACATCATCAGAGGCATTCTTTCACAAGGTCTTACCCCCGAAATCATACGTGAGTATTTTGCCCGCGAGATCCGGAACATCATCAGAGGCACTTACCACAGGATACTATCCTTAGTTCGTACGTGAGTATTCTGTCCCTTCACTCTAATTTATTAATCAATTAATATGCTCAAAAGATGGAAAAATGGGGCGCCGTTATTTCTCGGATTTGCTTTCGCAAAAAGATCATAACGTGCCAGTTTATTCTGAGGATATATAAGTTTCCAATTTAAAAAGGTCTTTTTCCTCCTAATCATCAGTTTCAATCTCACTCTAACCTCTAAAATGGGAACCCACTAGCAAACCGAATTAATTACATATTTATACAATAATAAACACAATGGGATAATTAAGCTTTACTAAATCAGTTGGGCCTACCGACACATCACAAATTAGATATATTTTCCATACTCTCCTTTTCTACCACTTTCCTTTTTCTTTCCTTATTTTAATTTTATTTTTGAAAATTGATTCCCAATTGTTCTATTTTCCATGATTTTTGCAAGTTATTCCAAAGACATATTTGACTCAAACACTTAAAACTAAAAATGACACAAAAATTGCAAAATCTTTTTGGATTTTTGTATTTTTTACTTTTTTTTTCTTTCAAAATAAACACAACTACCTAATAAAAAAACTACTAAAACTGACGTCCTGTCCCCCTCCCCACACTTAAGATCGACATTGCCCTCAATGTGATAGGAGACACGCACATAACGAATATACAGACACGAATGATAAAAATAAAATAAAATAATAAAATAAAATACAGCCACAAAATAAAAAAAAAATAAATAAATAAAAAGTCACAAGTTGGAACAGACTCTCCTGATAACATCGTGAAAGCTCCTCAGAAGTCGTGCCAACACCCTCTCGTAACGGATCGTGAATTCCAGAAATCGGATGGAAGAAGTAATGTGGGAACGTCACATCTCACTCATGGTGCTAATCAACAAACAGAAACATCATACCATGCATATACATAACAAAAGAAATCACAACCACCCCAACCGGTTACCCCGTACAGTACCCCCAGGTATAGTATAAGATAATATCATACAGACCATGATCTAATGAAAACAAAATAACCAAAAAGTACAAGGGTAAAAGAAACAAAACCGAATGGCATTGGCAGTGAAATCAGCATCATAACATCCTACTCCTCATCACCTCCAGCGTCTCCTCCAGCATCCATTTCCTCATCATCACCTCCCTCAGCAGCATCTCCACCATCATCTCCCTCTACGGGCTCCTGAAAGAAATCAGGGATAGCCATACCCTGATGGGCCATCATACATCGCCCTCTCAATCCTCTAAAACCTCACATCCACATAATCTAACACTGTCTCCTGAACCATATCCAAAGTAACCTGATCAGCCCTCGGCGGTCTCTCTGGTCTCTGTCTCAGCGGCCTCTCCACCTGGTGTAAAATCCTATGCCGCCTCGCGGCCCTAGCAGCCTCATCTCCTACAACAACCCTATCGCGAACAGGCGCCCACTATGGGGGATCAGTCATGGTAACCATCGAGGCGAACCTCATATCACCCAGCTCATAATGTGAAGTCTCAGCACCTATCGTCAAGTGGGTCTCTAAATACCTACCTGGCTCAAACACTCCCAGTCTCCTCGCTATCCTCGTCACATAAGGACCCATACTCAGATGGACGCCTGTCCCCGATGTCCTCCTCCTCGCAAAAGATGAAACTAACACGCCAGCAATGTTGAGATCATGACCCCCAACAATCGACCGCAGCACAACCAAATCCAGCTTCATGCACTTCTCGATCCCAGAGCGACGACCGAGAATAGTACACGCAACGATCCTATGAATATATCTGATAACATGATCCCTAATTTGTGACTCGATCACACTATCCAAATACGGGACTGCCCCAATCTCATCCCAAAACGCGGCGACCTGCAAATCAGTAACCCCATGTGGGTGTGCTCGGCTAAAAACCCCGCGCGGCAGCTCAGCAAACTCCAGCGCCTCAACCTCCTCCTGCGAATACAACCCTGACAAGACCGCGAACGCTGGGATGCTCATGTGATGAGTCCGACGGCCTAAAGCGAATGCCAGGGCGTTCCTGTCTCCAAACTTCCCCGGACCCACCTGGAAAGTCGATAAAAACTCCACAGTAAGCTCCAAGTACTGGTGGTCATCCGGGGTCAACGCCCTCCTCCATCTCCCAGTCACTAAACCCCTGATCCTCTCTAGCTGCCCTAACTGTGCAATCAGCCCCCAATCGATCGTACGGTGATGTAGCAGTGGCATCACGACAAACCGCCTCATCTGCCTCTCCTCGTTCGACCCATGCTCGAACTTCAGCAACGAGTGATGCTGATGGTTCCTCCTCGTGACCGGCGGTGCTGGAACATCCGCCTCAGGTAATATCTCCGGCCCCCAGTAGCCAATGGTCCTCAGTCTGAATGGGGGAACCGGAACAGCAGCATCTGGATCTCCCCGTCTCCTCCGCTTGGGACCTCGTGTCCCGGAACTGGATCCCTGCTGGCCCGACATCCTGATTCACACAAGTTAGCACAAGAAATAATAATAATCGTAAGAACCGGGCCTTCCTGCAATTGACTGTCGTGTTCACAAACTATTTTTGAATTTTTTGATTTTTTACTTTTTTTGGTTTTTTCAAAGTTTTATAAAGAAAAACAAAATTAAACTCGAAAGAAAAGAAAATTTAAAACTAAAATCAAAAACGACAAAAATTGGATTTTTGGGAAAATTTCAAAAATTCTGTGAAATATGTCCCACGGCGTACCGCCCAAAAGTAGTCCAAATGGGGCGGTACGCCGCCCAATTTAGATGCAGGAAACCCTAATTTCAATTTTGGGCGTACCGCCCAAAATTTTGGTAAGATAGGCGTACGCCGCCCAATCCAAATCGCAGAAAAAATGAAATCGGTTTTCAACCGAGCAATCCAATATAATATCACACTCCGACAACCTCATTCCTCACTCAATTCGGTGCAATATCGGCTAATCAACAAAACTACCACAAAAAAAAAACTAACCTAAAATGCATACCGAGCTAATCAACACAAAATTAAACAAACAAACTAAAATAGGAACCTGAAAAAATGCTCGGAACGGACTGTGAGGGTTGTAGTTGTGTTCGGTGGCGGTCGGTGGCGGCGACTGGAACCGTCTCTGCGGTGGTGGTGAGTGCGAAGGTGCGACGGTGCTCACGGTGAATGGTGACGGTGGTGACGAGTAGGTGGATGGTGGTGGTTGGTTGGGTACGGTAGGTGACGGTGGTTGAAAACAATGGTGGCGGTGGAGAGGTCTCTCGGTGGATGATGATGGTTGTGAAACCAACCGACCCAGTTAAGGGTTTTGTTTAATTTTTTTTTCGATCAAAATCCGGGCGTACCGCCCTAAACAGTGTGTTCTGGGGCGTACCGCCCGGATTTTAAAAAATTAAAAATCTTGAGTCAATTTTGGGGCGTACCGCCCTGATGTTAGTCAGTGTGGGCGTACCGCCCCTGACCTTTTTTGGCAGAAAGTTTTTAAAATTTGAGACCTCAAAATTTTTCTATCTCTGGAGAAAGAAACTTGTTTTGCACCACCGAGCACAATTACTGTGAAATTTTCATTAAAACTTACCTGGAATGCAGTTTAAGGCACAAATTCAATCCCGAGCTTCCCGATTTCCTGAAACACACCAAAAACGTAAAATCTAACAAAACTACCAAAAACACACGAAAATAAAACGAAAAACAAACCGCTGGGTTGCCTCCCAGTTAGCGCTAAGTTTTTAAGGTCTTCAGCCAGACCGTACTTCCCTTTCACGTTTCGGGGCTTTCAGAAGCTGGCGCCAAGAAATAATCGTCTTTGTCGATGTGCCCGTGAATATCAGCCGAATCCAAATACGGCTTCAACCTGTGCCCATTAACTACTTGCCTCAAGTGGTCATCCAGGTCTTCAATCTCGAAATTACCATACCCCCCCCCCCACACTTGTGATGAGGTACGGCCCCGTCCATTTGCTTTTCAGCTTGCCTGGAAACAATTTCAACCGTGAGTTAAACAACCATACCTTTTGACCTACCTGGAAGTCCATCTTCTTCAATCGTGCATCATGCACTTTCTTCATCTTATTCTTGTAAGCGGATGCACTCTCGTACGCCTCATCGCGTAACTCTTCCAATTCTCCCAACTGGAGCTTCCTTTCTCTACCTGCAGCATCATAACTCAAGTTAACTTCTTTAATGTTTTGGTCAAAAACTGCCTAAGCAATTAGTTGATCAAACTTTGTATGTGAGGTAGCGTGTTTGATGTAAATAAAGATGAAAATGTAATTGCTAGAATAGACACGAGGATGTAACGAGGGAAAAATCCAGGAATCCTTGAGTATCCTCAAGGAGCCTAGCAAAAAACCTCGGGAGCCGGCTTCAAGTGCCTGCTGCCTGAAACTTTTATATAATCGAAAGTGTTGGTTACAAAGTAAATGAGCTCGAATTCTAAGTGTTGCAGAGAACTGTAATCGTAAAGATTGTGTGTTGTGTGTGTGTTTTCCTCCCCCTGAATGAATGACCTAGAGCTCGTTTAAATAGTCAAAAATGCATTAACTAACTAGGCTAAAAACTAGGGATTGAGTCTTCAAGTCTTTGTGAACGTTGGAGTCAGTTACAACACGTCCCATAAAGCCTTGACCGAGTCTTTAGCCATCATTTACACGTCCCTTAATACCTGCAATCAATTAAGACACGTGGACAATTGTAACGGTTAAATCGATAACTGTAGTTCAGGATCCTTTGAGCTGCTGGCGAGCATCCTGAAATAATATAACCAACTGTCCTATATTTTAGGGATTCTCCCAACTGAGCCAATATGAACGTTGTGGACCACTTAGTCCACGTTCTATATCATTTGTCCGAGTCTTTAGGCTTGTCTACATGTTTCTTTGACCCTGCAATTAATAAGACACATGGGAAAAACAAACGGGTTAGTTGATAACTGTAATTCAGGATGCTCGAACCTGCCAGGATCCTGAACTTGCATAAGGATACCAAACCATTTGAGCTGCCGCTAGGATCCTGGATTATCAGCCCTAACAATTGCCCCTGAATTTTTAAAGTTGTCGACCAAGAAGACGGCTGTAAAAATTCAAACTCAACGTCATCTCTTGAAATAATTACGAAGGTGACTCGTTAGCTCCTGATTTGATAGCAACGCAACTTCTCATGTGATTTCCCCATAAATAACTCTAAGTTGCTGTCTTCCCCATACATCAGTCGAAACCCTGTCGATTGCTCTCTTTGTATTTCCTGCATATATATGACTTAGTAGTATTTTGATCATCATGGTGTGCCGTGTATGCTTTTAATTATTTTGAAAAATGTTTGAATGAGGATCCTACAGGATGCTCAGCATAGTTTAGTTTAAAAACTCAAAAGTTTATTAAAATTTTGTCAATGTTAACAAACCATGATGCCATCTAATACTTAGTAATAAAAATACGTATTAAACGCAGTATCAATATAACCTGTTTGAGAATACTCCAACCGTAGAGGTAGTCAGGATCTCTAAGGATCCTTAGGAATCCTTAAGATAGACTTGATGAAATTCCGATTTTAAGGCATAAAATACCTTAAAAACCTTGAGCACTTGTGAATAAGTTAAACTGGGGTCAAGCCCAATCTTGTATTCTCGCAGTGTAAAACGTTTTATAAATCTTGGGTCTAAGCCAACTGGGGTCAAGCCCGAAACTTGAGAGACACAAGTGTGTCTAAGCCTTAATTAATGCGAGAGCATTAACAACCTTTGCTAACCTGAGGACAAGCTCATAGATACTTGGGACTAAGCCAACTGGGGTCAAGCCCATAACTTGAGAGACACGAAAGTGCCTAAACCTTAGTTAATGTGAGAACATTAAAAACCTGTGTTATTCTGAGGACAAGCTCAAAAATACTTGGGACTAAGCCAACTGGGGTCAAGCCCAAAAACTTGAGAGACACGAATGTGCCTAAACCTTAGTTGACATGAAAATGCCAAAAACCTTAGAATCTCTTCGAGATGACACGTCTGCCACCCATTTTGAAGTGCACTCTATGGCCAACAGTGATGAAATTATCAGCCACCCTCAGATGGACTGGTCGCACCACCTTGAACCATAGGCCACCACCGTGCGCTCCTGGCGAGGGTCTTGCGCTCCTGGCGATTCCCATTAGTGAACGAGAAGGTGAAAACCTCCTAAACCTTTGATAGCATTCTGAATGCCTTATACTTAGGAGAGGTGATCAGCCTCTAGCTTGCGACAAGAAGCTTAGAACATCTGCAAAATACTTCAAGGCTTGGTGAGGGGTGGGTGTTAGTTTGACTAACACCCCTCCGATGCCTAAGTTAGTAACCATTTCACAATGATAATGATTAAGAAATTGAAATGAGAATAAAAGTCATACCTGATGTCCTTGAAGTTTAGACAAGGATTCCTTGATATGCTCAAAGGATCCAAAGAGAACTTACATAAAATACAACTTCAAATGAATTGCATTCCAAGCTCTTGGGAGCAGCTCACCTTCCATAGTAGCTAACCTGTATGCTCCTTTTCCAGCTTCTGAATCCACCAGGTAGGGTCCTTCCCATTTAGGCGCGAGTTTCCCATGTGCCGGATTGGTTGTATTTTGAAAAGCTTTCCTGAGTACCAGATCTCCTACTTGAAATCTTCTGATTCTGAGATTCCTGTTATAAGATTTGGCTATCTTTTGCTGGTATGCTGCCATCCGGAATTTTGCGAGGTCTCTGATTTCTTCAATTGTTTCGAGATCTTCAAGGAGCTCTTGTTTGTTTGCTTCAAAATCCCGGCAGCTTGTTCTCGCAGTTGGCATCATCATCTCAGTAGGAATTACAGCTTCGGATCCAAACACTAAGGAAAATGGTGTTTGACCAGTAGCATTCTTGGAGGTCGTTCTGTCAGCCCATAATACGAAAGGTAGCTCTTCAGCCCATTTTCCTTTCTTGTCTCCTAGCTTCTTCTTGAGGTTATTGATGATAATCTTATTGCTCGATTCTGCTTGGCCGTTAGCTTGTGGATGTATGGGAGTTGAAGTTACCATCTTGATGCCCCATGCCTCACAAAAACTTGTTGTCCTTTTTCCAATAAACTGAGATCCATTGTCGCACACTATTTCTGATGGAATTCCAAATCTTGTTAAGATATTCCTTTTGATAAAGGAAATTACTTCCTTTTCTCTAACTTGAACAAAAGCTTCGGCTTCAATCCACTTAGAAAAGTAGTCTGTCATAGCCAGCATGAAGACTTTTCCTCCAGGTGCTACAGGCAGCTTACCAACTATATCCATTCCCCATTTCATGAACGGCCATGGAGATGATATTGAATGGAGCGGCTCAGCAGGCTGATGGAGGATGTTGCCGTGCCGCTGACATGCATCACACTTCTGAACAAAGGCCATAGCATCCTTCTTCATGGTGGGCCAGTAGTATCCTGTTCTTAATACTTTTGAATATAGTGATCTGCCCCCAGTGTGATTGCCACAATCGCCTTCATGAATATCCTGGAGTACTTCAAGTGCTTCAGGCTGCTCGAGGCATCTCAAATATGGTCCTGCAAGAGATTTCTTATATAAGATACCATTTATTATTGAATATGGAATTACCTTTGTTCGGAAGAGTCTAGAGTTCTCGTTTTTGGGGATTTCTCCTTCTTGAATAAATCTCCTGATAGGATAGGTCCAGGATTCTTGAGGATCCTGAGAGTCTGTCATTTCTTGATCTTTATCTGTTGTAACATCATTAACTTCTTGTTCTTCAATTGCCGGTGTCAGGATGTGAGTTATGGGAATCTTGACACCTTCTGGGATCCTTAAAGATGATGCTAAATTTGCCAAAGCATCAGCTTCTGCGTTTTCTTCTCTAGGTACCTGTGATATGCTGCAATATTCAAAGGATAATGCTATTTGTTTTACAAGGTCTAGATATTTGGTTAGCCTTTCGCCTTTCACTGCATAGGATCCATTAAATTGGTTAGTTAATAACAAGGAATCAATAAAAACTTGAATGTGTTGGATACCCATATCTTTAGCGAGTTGTAATCCTGCAATTAAAGCTTCGTATTCGGCTTCATTATTAGTAGCCTTGAATTCACAGTGGATAGATAGAGGGATAATGTCCCCCTGTGGCGATTTCAGTAGCGCACCCAATCCTGTACCTCTAACATTAGATGCTCCATCTGTATACAAGACCCAGCTGCTTGAAGCTTCTTCGAGCTGCTTGACTTCTAGTTCAACTTCTGGCAGTATGTCGCTGCTGAAATCAGCCACAAAGTCTGCTAAGGCCTGTGACTTGATCGCTGTTCTTGGTTCATATATGATGTCATAGGCACTTAATTTAACTGCCCATTTCGCCATTCTTCCAGACATCTCTGGCTTTCTTAAGACACACTTAATAGGATAGTTAGTTTTTACATAAATAACATGAGTTTCAAAATAATGCCTTAACTTTTGAGAAGCCATGACAAGAGCTAAGATTAATTTTTCTAAATAAGAATACCTGGTTTCAGCATCTAGCAATGTTTTGCTTACATAGTATACTGGATGCTGCTGCCCCTCATGATCCTTCACAAGCACAGCACTCACTGAGCTGCTCGAAACTGCTAGATAGAGAGATAGTGGCTCGCCTTTAACAGGTTGCATCAGGAGCGGAGCGGATGACAGATATTCTTTCAAGGAGCTCAGAGCTGCTTCATGCTTCTCACCCCATTCGAACTTTTTGTTCTTCTTCAATATGTCATAGAATTCTTTGCTCTTTTCGGAAGATCTTGATATGAATCTGTTAAGTGCTGCTACTCTTCCAGTCAGTCTTTGAACTTCTTTAACATTTGTTGGAGACTTCAAGTTTATAATAGCTTGTATCTGCTCGGGGCTGGCTTCAATTCCTCTTTCAGTAACCATAAAGCCTAAAAACTTGCCGGCTCTTACTCCGAAATGGCACTTGGAAGGATTCAATTTCATGTTGAATTGGTCTAGGATATCAAATGCGGCTTCAAGATCTTTGGGATGATCTTCTGTTTTCTTCGATTTCACCACCATATCATCTATGTATACTTCCATGGTGTCCACCAGCTTGTCTTTAAACATCATGTTGACTAGCCTTTGGTATGTGGCACCTGCATTTCGTAAACCAAAAGGCATTGCAATATAACAATAAATACCTGTAGGGGTCATGAAGGCTGTGTCTTCCTGATCTGATGGTTCCATTTGAATTTGCTGAAAGCCCGAAGATGCATCCATAAAGGTCAACATCTCGTGCCCAGCAGTCGCGTCCACCATAGAATCAATATGTGGTAGAGGGAATGGGTCTTTTGGACAGGCCTTGTTTAGGTCTGTGTAGTCTACACATACCCTCCACTTACCATTCTTCTTTTGGACTACCACCACATTAGCCAACCAGCGAGGATACTTAACTTCTCTGATCATTTTTGACTTGAGTAGCCTGTCAACTTCCTCTTGGATTATGACGTTTCTCTCAGGAGCGAACTTCCTTCTCTTCTGATGTATTGGCCTGAAAGATTCATCTATACCAAGTTTATGAGTAATAATATCTTTAGATATACCTGTCATGTCTTCATGTTTCCATGCAAACGTTGTGACTCTGGATTTTAAGAGGCTCACGAGCTGCTCCTCAGTATCCTCAGGAATATTTGTTCCTACCAGCACTTTGATTTCAGGATCTTCAGGATTGAGTTGAACTTCTTTGGTCTCCAATTCCTTTGTCATCTGAACTCTTCGTGCTGGTTTCTTTAATTGCTATGCCGGCTTTGACTTGATAGTGTTCTTCATAGCAGAAGTGTAGCAATCTTTGGCTTCTTGTTGATCACTTAGTATTCTTACAACTCCCCAAGGTGTGGGAAGCTTCACACATTGATGATAGGTAGATGGAACTGCTTTCATGTCATGGATCCATGGCCTTCCCAAGATTACATTGCAACAAGGCAGGGAATCAATAACGCAGAATTTCTGCATGGAATTGACTCCTTCTACGTAAACAGGAAGTCTGATGTCTCCAACCGTATGCTTGGTTTCTCCGCTAAATCCTACTAGTACTGAGGATCTTGGAATTATCTCTTCTTCGGGAATGCTCATCTTCTTAAGCACGTCCAATTGAATAATGTTGACTGAACTGCCATTGTCTATCAGGATCCTGCGAACATAATGGTTAGCAATACATAATGTAATTACCAGACTGTCATGATGAGGATCCTGGATGTCCTGCTTATCAGTTTCGTCAAAAGAAATGACTTTGTCTTCAGTCAATATTGCATTCTTCTTTGGTCGACTGCCTTGATCCATTTTAGCCTCCTTGGCATGTCTTTTTGCTGATGAGAAAGAGGCTCCACATATGTCAGATCCTCCGGAGATGAAGTTGATCACTTTGGCATCTGCTGGTGGTGATTGCGCTCTTTTGGGCAGCTCAGCAGCTTCTTGAGTTTTACTCTTTTTTCTGCCGAACAATTCTTTGAGATGCCCCTTGCTGAGCAGGTAACTGATTTCTTTTCGAAGTGCTATGCAATCATCTGTTAAGTGCCCAAAGTCTTCGTGGTAGGCACACCATTTAGACTTATCTTTCCATGATCCTTGTTTATCCGATTTTCTTGGCCACCTGGCTTTATCACCTAGATCCTGCAAGGCACATAACAAACCACTTGTGTCAACCGAAAAGCAATAATCAGATACCTTTGGGAAGTTCTCTTCGTCGTCTTCCTCTTCCACTTCGTTGACCCTTGGATTATCATTACGATAATAGGGTTTGTCTCTTTGTTGTTTTCCGGGAGAGTTTGTCCTTCTGCCCGACGTTTCTTCACCTCTTTTTTGGATCTTCTTATCGTCTTCCAACCTGATGAACCTCAGTGCCCTTGTTCTGACTTCATCAAGGTTCCTGCAAGGAGTCATAACCAAATCATCATAAAATCGGGAATCCCCTCTAATCCCCATTTTGAAGGCTTCTACAGCAGCAGCCATATCCAAGTTAGGGATATCTAGAGCTTCTCGACCAAATCTGGCCACATAATCCCTTAGGGATTCACTGGGCTTCTGAACTATCCTGTACAAATCACCAGTGAGCTTCTCAAAGCTCCTGCTGCAAGAAAACTGGTTATTAAACAAGTTAACCAAGTGGGGAAAAGAAGTAATAGTGTTAGGAGGAATACTGAGTAGCCATTTCAAGGCTGGTCCTGTCAGTGTTGAACCAAATCCCTTGCATAAGCAAGCTTCTTTGATGTTTGCAGGAATGGGGTTGATCTCCATTCGCTCCCTGTATTGTGCCACGTGCTCCTCAGGATCTGTGGTTCCATCGTAGAGTTTCATATTGGGGGTCTGAAATCTTTTCGGTATCTCTACGTCACAGATGGGCCATGCAAATCTGGAAATCCTGTGGCTGCCCGCTGGCACTTCAGGAATTGGACGAATAACACCAGGAACACTTGAGATCATGTCTTTCAACCTCTGAAGTTCCCTGGCGATGACGGGGTCAATACCTGCATCCTGCACAATTCCTTGGTTAGGGTTAGTATAATAATTATCAAAGTTGTTACCAGCCCTGGAAGTTTGTAGAGGGATTTGAGGTTCATATCCAGTATCTCTAACGACGGTTGGCTCAGTTGTAGTCTCCACTTGCATGGGGATGAAGTCTCCCTCATGCATCTCCTGAGATGAACCTGGGAACGTGCCTGCAGAGACAGTAGGGTTAGAAAATAAGGATCCTTGAGGATCCTGAGCAGCTCGGAAGCGGCTCCGGTATGGTTGGAATGGCTGTGATGATGATCCCTGAAGCATTTGAGGAGTAGGCATTGCTGACTGCTGACTCCAAGGCTCATGAGGGTTTGTTGCAGCAAACCGCTGTGGTTGAGATACAGGTTGTTGCATTGATACCGTTGGCACCCGGTGGCTTAGCGACCCGGATGGTTGCTGACTCGAGCATCTCGGCGGCTGCTGACTTCCATATCCACCGTAATAAGATTCTAGGGGCTGCTCGGAGTAGAACCCAGAGTATCCCAGATCTGTCACTCCGGGACTCTTCTGTTGCTGAGGGCCCGAAAATCTCGCAGTAGTAGCCGTTGCAACACCCAATTTTTGAGCAGTGAAGGGGTTTATTTTCTGTTTTGGCTGCTCCGATATTTCCGGAGAGTCGAACCCGAATGATTTTGGCATCAACGGGCTAATCTCCTGCACTGGTTTCTTAGATTTCTTCAATTCCATGATCTCCTTCATCATTATCTCGTTGGTTTTGGTTTGTTCATCCGCATGGGCCTTCATTTGCCTGATCAAAACATAGAGATCATTATTAGAAATAGTAGAGTCAGTGGACGTACCTTGAGATCCAGTAAAAGTGGGGTATTCCACTCCTTTAGCATTAGTATCAGCCACTTTCTTCATCATTGGGGGAAGACCAGCATTGACGGTCGGTTTAGTGGATGAAACAGATTTCGAAGTAATCTTTTGTTGGCTCGACATTTTCAAGAATTGGTTATGGGAAGAAGATCAAGGCTTTTAGCTGAATTCAAACACCGTTTGCCCCACGGTGGGCGCCAAATTGTTTTGGTCAAAAACTGCCTAAGCAATTAGTTGATCAAACTTTGTATGTGAGGTAGCGTGTTTGATGTAAATAAAGATGAAAATGTAATTGCTAGAATAGACACGAGGATGTAACGAGGGAAAAATCCAGGAATCCTTGAGTATCCTCAAGGAGCCTAGCAAAAAACCTCGGGAGCCGGCTTCAAGTGCCTGCTGCCTGAAACTTTTATATAATCGAAAGTGTTGGTTACAAAGTAAATGAGCTCGAATTCTAAGTGTTGCAGAGAACTGTAATCGTAAAGATTGTGTGTTGTGTGTGTGTTTTCCTCCCCCTGAATGAATGACCTAGAGCTCGTTTAAATAGTCAAAAATGCATTAACTAACTAGGCTAAAAACTAGGGATTGAGTCTTCAAGTCTTTGTGAACGTTGGAGTCAGTTACAACACGTCCCATAAAGCCTTGACCGAGTCTTTAGCCATCATTTACACGTCCCTTAATACCTGCAATCAATTAAGACACGTGGACAATTGTAACGGTTAAATCGATAACTGTAGTTCAGGATCCTTTGAGCTGCTGGCGAGCATCCTGAAATAATATAACCAACTGTCCTATATTTTAGGGATTCTCCCAACTGAGCCAATATGAACGTTGTGGACCACTTAGTCCACGTTCTATATCATTTGTCCGAGTCTTTAGGCTTGTCTACATGTTTCTTTGACCCTGCAATTAATAAGACACATGGGAAAAACAAACGGGTTAGTTGATAACTGTAATTCAGGATGCTCGAACCTGCCAGGATCCTGAACTTGCATAAGGATACCAAACCATTTGAGCTGCCGCTAGGATCCTGGATTATCAGCCCTAACATTTAACAGCCCATAATGCTCTGTGAGCTAACTCAACAGGTAAATGACATCCCTTTCCATAGACCAACCGATAGGGAGTGGTTCCAATAGGCGTTTTAAAAGCAGTGCGATACGCCCACAAGGCGTCATTCAATTTGGAAGACCAATCCTTGCGGTCGATTCGCACAGTTTTCTGCAAAATTTCTTTGATTTGCCGATTGGAAACCTCCACTTGACCGCTTGTTTGCAGATGATATGGGGTTGCAATTCGGTGGTCTATGCCATATTTCTTTAGTAGTTTGCCAAATTGAAAGTTCTTGAAATGAGATCCCCCATCACTTATGATCACACGAGGGATTCCAAACCTAGAAAAAATATTTTGTTGGACAAATTTGCAAACTACACTATGGTCATTGGTCTTAGTAGCAATGGCTTCTATCCATTTGGACACATAATCTACCACACTACTAGAATATAAAGAAAACCATTAGAATTAGGGAAAGGGCCCATAAAGTCAATGCCCCAAACATCAAAAATCTCTACAACCAAAATTGGTTGCAAAGGCATCTCATCACGCTTTGTGATGCTTCCCATCTGCTGACATCTCGTGCAATGCTTCACGAACTCAAACGCATCTTTAAAAAGTGAGGGCCAAAACAGTCCGGATGATAAAACCCGGTGACCCGTCTTCTGCCCACTAAAGTGGCCTCCACATGCTGATGCGTGGACCAACTCCAACACTGCTTGTACCTCCGAATCCGGTACACATCTCCGGATTACTTGATCCGGTCCTACATTGAACAAATCCGGTTCATCCCATATGTACTTGTGTGCTTGGGATTTCAAATGCACCTTCTTTCTCCTGGGCCAATGTTCCGGAATTGTACCTACAACCAAATAATTCACAATATGAGCATACCAAGGCAAATGAGAAACACTTAACAATTGTTCATCAGGAAAAGTCTCATTGACGCTCAATTCATCTTCTTCTGCTTCAATGTGGGGCAATCGGGACAAATGGTCCGCCACCACATTCTCACTACCCTTCTTGTCTCTAATCTCCAGATTAAATTCCTGCAACAAAAGGATCCACCGAATGAGCCTCGGCTTGGCATCCCTCTTCTCCATCAAGTACCGAACCGCACTGTGGTCCGAATACACTATCACCTTGCTTCCCCAGATGTAGGACCTGAACTTATCAAGAGCAAACACAACTGCAAGTGACTCTTTTTCAGTGGTAGTATAATTCAATTGAGCCCCATCTAAAGTCTTACTTGCATAATAGATCACAACCGGTTTTTTTTCTACCCTTTGACCCAAAACCGCCCAAACAGCAAAATCGGATGCATCACACATAATTTCAAAAGGTATGGACCAATCGGGTGATTGCAAAACTGGTGCCTCAATTAGTTTATTTTTCAAAGTGTTAAAAGAATTTAGACACTCATCATTAAAATAAAAAACTTCATCTTTTAACAACAGTTTGCAAAGAGGTTTGGTAATTTTGCTAAAATCTTTTATGAACCTCCTATAAAAACCGGCATGACCTAAAAATGCCCTAATGCCCTTAACATTCGTGGGAGGAGGCAAAGTTGAAATTACTTTGATTTTTGCCCTATCAACCTCAATCCCACGACTTGACACCACGTGTCCCAACACGATCCCCTCTTGAACCATAAAATGGCTCTTTTCCCAACTTAACACTAGATTAGTTTCTATACAACGCTCTAAGACTCGTGTTAATTGGTTCAAATAAGACTCAAACGATGTACCAAAAATCGAAAAGTCGTCCATAAAAATTTCAAGTGAATCCCCGATCATATCAGAAAAAATAGCCATCATGCATCTTTGAAAAGTGGCCGGGGCATTACACAAACCGAATGGCATCCTCCGGAAAGCAAAGGTGCCATAAGGACAAGTAAAAGTGGTCTTTTGTTGGTCATCGGGGTGAATGGCAATTTGGTTGTACCCCGAATAACCGTCTAGAAAACAATAAAACTTTTGACCGGACAACTTCTCAATTATTTGGTCAATGAAAGGTAGAGGAAAATGGTCCTTGGAAGTTGCGGAATTCAACTTCCTATAGTCAATGCAAATTCGCCACCCAGTTACCGGTCGGGTGGCTATTTCCTCACCTTTCTCGTTCCTTACTATTTGGATTCCCGCTTTCTTAGGAATGGTTTGAGTTAGACTTACCCATGTGCTATCGGAGATAGGATAAATAATACCTGCATCAAGCCATTTGAGTACCTCCTTCTTGACTACCTCACACATGTTTGGGTTAAGTCTCCTTTGCGCATCTCTCGCGAGCTTTGCTCCTTCCTCGGTAATGATCTTGTGCATGACTATGGATGGACTAATTCCCCTCAAATCTGCGATTGTCCACCCAATAGCCGCCCGATGCTTCACTAACACCTTCATTAGCTCTTCCTCCTATTCCTCGGTTAAACCTGCAGAAATAATAACAGGGAGAGTGTTATTTTCTCCAACAAAGCTATATTTTAAATGTTTAGGAAGTTCTTTAAGTTCAAGAGAAGGTGGTGATTGTTGATACCTGAAATGTGCGTCGTGTGTAGTATCGAACGAAGACCAAGTTCAAGCCAATATAGGGTTGGCCGAACCTGGTCCGAACCTGAAGTTCGGACCGGCCGAACCTGGGGTTCGGTGGGAGTTCGGCCGATCGGGTATATATAGTAGTTTGGTCTTTGTGTTTAGTAGTTCTGAGCGTGTGAGCAAATCTTAAGTGTGTGTTTCTGAGTGTGTTATCTCTGTGTCAATTCTCTGTGTTTACACTGGTTGTAATTGTTCGTTTTGATCAATAAAACAATCGGTTAATTAAGTTTCGATGTCCGGATAGCTAGATTGAGTAGACGATCCGATGCTCACGCATTTTCAAGTGGTATCAGAGCTTTCTGGTTCACTCTACTGATCTGTGGTTGCGATTTTTCGGACGTTTGAATGTTTTTGAAGTTTTCTCGAGTTTCATTACGTGTTTTCTATCATTTCTGACGTGCATTTTGTGTCAAAACTGTTTCTAAACCATTTCCTATTGGTTTTTCTGATTCACCATATCAAGTTTCATCAAAATCAGTCCATTTTTGCGAGTTTTCGAAAAATGTCTTCGAGGTTCGGAGGTTACTGGGCAAGCTCGGAGTAACCGCTCCGAACTTGAGGTTCGGAGGTGTCTCGGAGAGCGTTCGGCGAGAGTTCGGTGGTAGATCGGTCAAGGTTCGGAGTTTTTGCGTTCGGTGAAGGTTCGGAGCTACTTAGGTGGAAGTTCGGAGCTGGTAATTGATTCGGACAAGGTTCGGAGCTCGTTCGGAGTTTGACTTAGGTTCGGACTAAGTTCGGAGTAGGTTCGGACGGCAGACTAGGTTCGGAGCAAGTTTCGGAGGGCAGAATTTTTCAAATTTCCAACGATGTCGGAATTTCAAGCGTTTGCTGCAATGCAGAGTGCAATGCAAACTATGCTCAATTTTGACAATGAAATTGGAACAAGTCAGAAAGTTCCCAAATTGTTAAAGCTTGAAGATTACCAAAATTGGAAGAAACGATTTTCTGCTTATATTAGCACGAATGACATTGATTTATGGATTCCAATTCGAAAGTTGTATGAACGACCAATGGAAGATGGAGATCTTAAAGAAATTCAAGACTTCGATGGTGATGAAAGAAAAAGTTATGAGCTTGAAAAGAAGGTTTATGGTTATCTTACTATGGCTTTACCTACTGAATTGCTTCATCAATTTAGTACTTGCAAGAAATCTAAGCAATTGTGGGATGCTTTATCCGCAAGATGTGAAGGAAATGCTGATTATAAGAAGAGTCGAAAGAAAGTTTTGAACAAAGAATTTGATAACTTTCAGAATTATGACAACGAAAACATTACTGCTCTAGTTTCAAGATTTTCTCATTTAATTAGTGAATTGAAGGTTGTTGGAATAGAAAAATCGGATGCTGATTTAAAAGAAAAGATCATGGAAGCTTTACCTGAAAAGTGGGAAAATTATGTTTTGCTACTCACTCATGACAAGGATTATCCTGCTTTAACATTTCACGAGCTTACTGGAAAACTTCATGCCCGGGAAATGGAAATGTTAAACAACAAAAAGTCAAGTGTTACTTTACAGAATCCGGAAGTGTATCATGGTGAAAATTCAGCAAGCATGAATGCTAAAGCTAAACCAAATTTGAGTTCTGCACCAAGTGTTGCTTTTCTAGCTGGAGCTTCAGGAAATTCTGATAATAATTCTTCAAGAGGTTGCAATTTCACAATTCCGAATATTTCAAATCAAAGTGCTTTCTCGGCTGAATCAACGGAGGATTGTGCCAAAATGATTTCTGCATTGATTTCATCATCTTTTGGTTTGATTCTCAAAAATGTTGCTGATGCAAAGTTAACCAGTGAGGATCTTGATGAACTTGATGATGATCAATTGACTGAATTGGATGTTTCGTGGCAATATGCTATGTTATGTCAACGGTCAAAGAGGTTTTTCAAGAAACATGGAAGACGTATTTCTGGTGACAAATTGGGATTTGACAAGTCAAAACTAAAGTGCTTTAAATGTCAACAACTTGGACATTTTGCCAAAGAATGTCAACAGAATTCTGATATTCTACAATCATCCAAGCCTGGTTTTACTCAACCATCCACAAGTAACACAAACAAGACAACAACATTGACAGTTCAAAAAGATGGTGTTATGGATTGGGGTAAACATTTTGGGTATGATTCATCAGCTTTAATAGTTACTCATGTTCAACAAGAAGATTATTGTTCAGATACAAGTTCAGATACTAGTTCAGATACTAGTTCAATACCAAGTTCGTATGCATCTGCTGAAAACTTGGAGAGTTTGATGAAGGAAAATGCTTTGTTGATGAATAAAGTTCAACAATTGACTGAAGAATTTGAGGTGATTAAATCTGAATTGAAGATTTCTAAAGAACGTGAAAAGGGTTTGGTTTTGAAGAATGAGGATTTGTCTACTGAAATCAAAATGTTGAATGAAGTTTTAGAAGTATTGAAGCAAGATAAGAAGAATGCTGAAACTTCGAAAGCTGAAATTTGTGAAGAAAAGGGTGAGTTAGTCAAAGAAGTGAAGAAATGGAAGGAAGAGGCAGAAGATGCTGCAAATGATTTTCAGAATTTGTTTGATAAATCCAAGGTTAAGCTTGATTTGCTTACTAATAGTGTTGAAGAATCTGATGCTAAAATCAAAGCATATCAAGTTGATATGGAAAAGTTGTTAGATGACAAGCGTGAGTTGGTTAGGGTTAACAAGGTTCAAACTGCAAATCTGGAAATTCAAAAGAGAAATGAGGATAAACTGAAGAAGGAGCTACATGAAGGACTTAACAATCTTCGCTTGCAAAAGTTTGAAACTCATAAAGTTGCCAAGCGCTTGATCGCTAAAGAAAAAGAATTTGCAGAGGCTCAACAGCAAATTTCTGATCTCAAAATTCAAGTTCTTGATGCAAAAAGATTGCTCAACAATGTTTCTAATTCTCAAGTTTTCACGAGCTTCTTAGCAAATGATGCAAATTTTGAAAGAATGTTTGATAAAACTGCATCACCCCCTGCTCATATCAAGGAAGTTTTTAAAGAAGTGAAGGAACAGGTTGACAATTTTGACTATTCAAATATTTCATCTTCTACTTCTGAAGAAGCAAAGGTTGTAAAGAAGAAGAAAAACAAGAAAAACAAGAAAAAGGTTTTGAAATCTGAGATTCCTCCAGCACCAAAGTTTGTTTCTGGTTCATCTTCTGCTGATAATGAGAAATCGGCTACATCAAGTGACAAGATTCAGTCTCAACCTGAATTTGATGAGACAATTTTTTATGACAAGAAGAAAATCACTGATGTCAAAGCTGAATTCACAAGGTTGGCAAAGAATGGACACCAGGGGGTAAATTCTGAGGAGAAGATTTCTGGTCAACAAGTGGGTTTAGGTTTTCAAGAGAAGAAAGTTGTAGCTGAAAAGGTTCCAGCATCTGAAGCACAAAATTTGAAGAAGATTAAGAAGAAGCAAGTGAAGAAAGATGTTTTCAAAGCTGATAAGGTACAACCTGAGAGATTTTACAAGCTCAAAGGTTCTGAGCAGCTATTTTCTGACAAGGAATTTCCTCTTCATTGCGTGGATGCTCGGAAAATTTCTGAAGTATTTGTGAAAGCTGATATTTCTTCTGAAAGCTCTCAATCTCGTAGCCCAACTTCTAAATGGGTGCATGATCATCGTCATCAGGTATATAATTCTCATTCTGATCATGTTAGAGATATTCATGTGTGTAATTCTGTGCAGGAACATCAAAAGTGGGACAAATCGACACGTTTATGTTATGTTTGCCGTCAACGAGGGCACATGGCAAAAGATTGTCCACTTCCTGCTGAATCAAATTCAAGGTTTCACAAGAAACCAGTTTTTGGTAAATCTGCCAACAAAAAGTTTTTTGAAGAAAAAGGCAGAGTTTTTGATGAAGTTGAACCTACATTCTTTCAAAAACAAAAACATTTTGTTCCAAAGTTTTCAAAGGATCAAAATGTAGGTTCATCATCACAGTCACCTGTGACTGTTTCATCGAAAACTGAATTACCAAAACAACAGGAATGGACACCTAAGGTGGTTTCAAAGCAAAATAAGGACACTGGTCGACCAGAAGCGATTCGCTTCGGGTCATTTGTGAACTAATCAGGTTTCCCAGTGTGCAGGTACTTCTAGAAGACCTATCGACGATTGAAAAGTTGTTGATGGAGGAGTATTCTGCTTAATTTAAATTTGATGACAAATTTTTCTCATATGCAAATTTTCTGACTTCTAAAATCTGAAACATATCCGTGTTGATTGATCAATTTTCTTTGCTTACGTTTTTTCTCAAAAAGCCAAAAATAGAGTCTTATTTTTGTGTAAAATGAAAATCCAAAAATAGAGTTTTCATTTTAAGGGGGAGAATTGTAAGTAAGGGTGAGTAATTGAGAAAGAGCATGTCATGGAAAGAAGGTGAATACATGCAATATATATAAGGAAGGAAGGTGAATACATGCACAATATAAAATTTGTGAGAAATTGATCATTGGGAAATGATGGTACATTGGCATACGTATCTGACTCATGGATAAAGTAGATGAAAAGGGTCATTGTTTGATGTGCTTGGTAGGCTCGACAAATCAGAAAGTATTCAGATGTGATATACATTAAATGCTAATGCTTGACCAAGTGGACAACATCTTGATGCGTATTTCATGACACAAAAAGAAAAATAAATGTGACAATAGTAATGAGAAGTCACTGTGTACACATGTGTTCATTTTGCAAAGATTTAAACTTGTTTGATTTTCTTTATTTTGTCAAACGATCGGACTTTCTCTGCGTATCGAAAGATCGACCTGATTGTTGTTCGTTTGACGTTCTGCTTTATTTTCTTTGGTGTTTCGTATAACTCATCGGACTTTCTCTGCGTGTACGGGAGTACCGACCTGATTGTTGTTGAGTTATACAACTTCAACTTGTTTTATTTTCTTTATTTTGTTAAATCCGAGGCCTTATCTGCGTATCGAAAGATCGACCTTAAGGTAGACGATTTAACGTTCTTATTTCTTTTTGCATGGAACACAGTTGACTATATCATGAAAAATATTATGCAATGTGAAATTTCACAAGTGCAATCACACAAAAGAAAAAGAAAGACAAACAGAAATTGTCTGAATATGTCTGATAGTGTGGGGTACACTGATCAAAGCAAATCTAATCAATACCTTAACATATCCAGATGTTATAAGTATGATTCTGTCTGAGCTTAAGATGGACAAATTATACCGGCAATCGACATGACTTGTGTGCTTCAATTAATTGAAATTGAAGTGTAGTGCGTTATGATCAATATGATCCCATATAGTGATCTTTCTCATACCAAAAATAGTGTTTGATTCTGTATTGCAATTTCATTTCATTTCAGAAAAGATCAAAAAGATTTTGGGTGTGTTTTAGTATATGTTTCAAAAAGCAAAAAAAAAAAAAAAAAAAATTTGTTTCTGCTTTATTTTCGATCTGATCAACACGTGATATAAAATCAATTTTCAAAATCATATCTTGGAGTCTCGAAGAGACGTTTTGCGCCAAGATTATTTAAGTGATAATGCAGGATGCTGTCGTGCAAGCTATCACAACTTCAAGTCTTCTGAAGCTGTTGATAAAGACCAGAGATATACTAAATATTGTCAAGTATTCAAGATCAAGCTACGATTGAGTTGAGGAGGAGTTTGTTCGAAGATTCATTTCATTGGATAAACGGATTCTTTACTTGAGGGGGAGCTTGATTGAAGATACATATTTGATGATGTTGAGAAGAAAAGAGAAGAGATACTGCACACGACAAGGGCGAGTTTGTTGATACCTGAAATGTGTGTCGTGTGTAGTATCGAACGAAGACCAAGTTCAAGCCAATATAGGGTTGGCCGAACCTGGTCCGAACCTGAAGTTCGGACCGGCCGAACCTGGGGTTCGGTGGGAGTTCGGCCGATCGGGTATATATAGTAGTTTGGTCTTTGTGTTTAGTAGTTCTGAGCGTGTGAGCAAATCTTAAGTGTGTGTTTCTGAGTGTGTTATCTCTGTGTCAATTCTCTGTGTTTACACTGGTTGTAATTGTTCGTTTTGATCAATAAAACAATCGGTTAATTACGTTTCGATGTCCGGATAGCTAGATTGAGTAGACGATCCGATGCTCACGCATTTTCAGTGATTCGAGTGAAGGCTTCAATTGTGAGTCGATATGCTCCGGTAAGCTCTCCACTTGAACAGACCATGGTGGTCTTTGGTCTCTCAGTGCCATCAACTCGTGGCTCTCATCTTCTGCTTCCATCTCCTTGACCATATCTGCATAACCCCTGCCAAACAAAGCAAACTCCTCGGAGGTCCCATCCTCCTCATTAAAAGGAAAAAATGGAGGTATAAGACCATCAACAATTTCAGCCCGAAAGCATTCATCGTCATCCCGAGGGTTAGTCACATTGCCAAAAACACTTAACTGCATTTTACGGTTCCCAAAAGTCATATCAACGGTACCCGACCTATAATCAATTTGTGAATGACTAGTAGCTAGAAAAGGTCGACCCAAAATTACCGTTGGTTGAGCAGTTTTTTCAACAGACACATAATCAAGAACCAAAAAGTCTACCGGATAGAAAAATTCATTGACTTTGACAATCACATCCGATAAAATTCCCCGGGGGAGCTTAGGGGTCAAATCAGCCAAAATCACCGTAGTGCGGCTTTCTTCAAGGGTCCAAGATCTTACTAGGTCGTACAAGCTCCCCGGTAATATACTCACACTCGCTCCAAGATCCAAAAGGGCACGGGTCATTTGAAAGTCGCCAACTTGAATTGAAATAATTGGTGCCCCCGGATCTTGGAGTTTCTTGGGCAAAATGCCTGAAATTATGGCACTCACATCTGCATTTGCATCAAGCTGTTTCGGAATCTTGTAATTCCGTTTTCGAGTGCACATGTCTTTCAAGTACTTCGCGTAAGCCGGAATTTGCTTAATTGCATCTAAAAGGGGAAGGTTGATTTTAACTTGTTTGAAAACATCCCACATCTCATCTTGTTGTGGGCCCCGTTTAGATGTTGTTTTCTGATTAGGTTCAATTAAAGCTTTTGGAAAAGGTACCGACTTTTTCTGTTCAACCACTTCACTATCTATCACCCTATTACCAGATTCATTGAAAGTTACCTTTTTTAAGTTTCTAGGGTTACTAGACTCAGTTGCAACTGACTTTGGGGTTGTTTGGTCGGTTTCCGGCTCACTTTCATCGTCACTTACCCAATCCTCCACCACCCCATCAACTTGCAGTGGAGGTGTCCCCACCTTATTATCTACAGACTTACCTGATCGTAAAGTGGTGATCTTGTTGATTGGCACGTGTCGCGTGTTCTTCGAGCTGGAAGGTTGATTTTGTTGATGTTGTGGGTTGATGGTGGTGTCGCTCGGCAATCTTCCAAGATCCCGCTTGGATGACTCGGCCGCCAATTGGCCCAATTGTTTCTGAACCGCTCCCATAGTTTTGTCTTGGAGCTCGAACTTCCGGTCAAACCCTTGAACTCTGTCGGTCAACTGCCTGTGGCTAGCGGATAGCTGCCTTTGTTCATCTGCAATTGAGTTCAGTTTCTCCATCAAGGCGGCAAATTGCATTTGCACCCCATCTTCTGGTGCCGGTTGAGCTTGTTGGTAGCTCCCTTGGGGCGGATTTCCACCTTGAGTGTAGGTGTTCCGTTGGTAGCCCCCTTGATTATACCCAGATTTCCGGCCTTGATATTGCGTTGAAGCTCCACCATGCACATTAGAACTTTGAAAATTAGGATTCAATTGATTATTAGCATTACCATACCTGAAATTTGGGTGGTTGCGAAGGTTAGGATGGTAGGTGTTGGAGTTCATGGCTCCTTGTACATAATTGACATCCTCAATCTGCTGCACCACGGTTGAACAAGAACCAACTGAATGCCCTAACTCGCCACAACTAGTGCACACTGGAATTTGCGCACTTGCCTTCACCTCTTCGGGTACTCCCCCCAACTTCATTTGGGCTACCTGTTTCTCTAAGAGGAGTGTTTGTTGGCGGAGCTTCTCTATCCTTTCCTCCGCCTCATAGTCGACCGATTTGACCGAAGCGGATCTCGATCATCTTCCGTTTTGAGAAAGCTGCTTGGATGTGGCATTCAATCTTTCTATGTGCCCCCAATCCACATCTTCCGTGTTAGTCAGGAAAGTTCCATTGCTGATGGAGTTCAAGTCTCGGATATCCTCAGGAAGGTGACCATCATAAAACGCTTTAATGAGATCCCAAGTGTCTATTCGATGATGTGGGCACTTGCGCAACATATCCTTAAACTGAGTGAATGCCTCATGAAATGGTTCTCCGGTGTGTTGTTGAAAGGATCGGATCTCTTTTTGACCTCACTAGTCTTGCTCATCGGGTAGTATTCTTCAAGGAACACTTCTTGCATTTGCACCCAAGTATAGATGCTACCGGGGGTAAGACTTTCGAACCATCTCCTTGCTCGATCTTTGAGGGTATACGGGAAGAGCATTAGCTTGACATCGTCTGTTGTGAACCCCGTGGCTCCAATAGGTATGCATATGGATTCGAAGCTATGAATATGATGATATGGCTCTTCGGTTCTCTTCCCATAGAATTCCGGCAAATGATTCAAATATTAAGGTCGGACCTTAAATGCTCTTCTATTAGCTCCCATTGGCGTGACTACTGCGGATGCACTCGGAACGACTATTGGCTTAAAGTGACTAGCCACTCCCAGAACTGGCGGGTTTTCTACCAATCTTGGGACTCCTCCTTCCATTTGAAGACGAGATCCCCCATTGTTGAATTGTGGAACTCCTCTTGGGGAGGAAGCTCTTGGCGCTTGTGGTGCAACATTTCGCTGTGGAACTCGTGCCCGATTCCTTGGAGCTTCAACATATGGCTCCGCTCCATACCCATATCCGTCTTCATCTTCATTTTGGTCATACCCATCTTGCCCCCACTGCTCCTTTTGTCTTTGCCAATCCTATTCCTCATACACTGGGTTTTGTCGGAATTGGGGTTAGTTAGCTTGTCGGAATGGTTGTGGTGGGGGTTGTTGCTGTGGGGCATGGCGGAATATGGGTTGTCGTGGTGCCTCGCGGAAGATGGGTTGTTCTGAATACCTAACCCGGTAGTGATAACCTTCCTCATCATGGTGTGAGGATTTCGGAGACAAGGATGGAAGAGAGTCGTGCCCATATACCCGAAATGGTGGGATATGAACCGGAGGAATGTTTTGTGGCATTGCGGGGTTCACTGGTTCATTCTGGGCTTGGTTTTATGGATTGTGTTGGTCCTGATTGAGGTTTTGATTTGGGTGTGGATGTTGGTTGGGAATTGGGTCTTGGTTGATGTTATCATTTGGGTTCGGGTTCTGATTGGGATTTGGGTTTTGGTGGATGTTGGCATTTTGGTTGGGGTTTGGATTTTGGCCCTCCATGGTTCTTCTGTTTCTCTGCTCTGCTCGGTTCTGCCGAGCTGTTCTCTCAATCTCCGGATTGTAGATCAGCGGGGATGTCTTGCGGGAATGCCGCGTATGCATGCACAATCACCTAAAACCTGCAAAATCGATCACAAACAAGCAAACCAATTACGCAGCACTATTCCAGGGGGTGTAAATAATGCAATAGAACATAAAAAATCAAAACTTGGACCGTCAAAAATTTCAAAACTTTCTGTGAAAAATGACCGAAGGCGTACCGCCCAGGAATGGAAAGTTCCAGGCGTACCGCCCAAAAGTGAAATTCGACAGAAATTAAATATATATATATATATATATATATATATATTTTAAGTTGCAGAAAGTAATTACTGAAATAAAAACACTATTTTTTTGGTTTTTTGAATTTTTTGAAAAAAATGAAATAAAAATGCAAATTAAACAAAAATCAACTAATCAAAAAGCGCACTAATTCCCCGGCAACGGCGCCAATTTGATAACGGTTTGTCAGGCTGTTTCAAATCCCCAACTTAGATTAAATTTGTAGTAGTGGAAGCTAGGGTTATCGAACCAAGGGAATATGTGGAAATTGATTAACTGATTAACAAAATTAACTAAAATTACGGATTAACCTAAAATTACCTACTTTGCCACTTAGCTGTTTTGAATTGTTGAGGTGAATTAACTAACAAATTAACTAACTTTGAACTAAAAACTTAATTGAACTATCAAATGAGACAAAGCTAATCACTTTTGGATCCTGGTTGGCTACCGATCTAGGCAAAATCTAATTACTTACTAGTGACACATAGACATGCCCCCTAATTGCCTCCTTGACCTAATAACCTAAATTCCTAATGGGCTGATTAGTCCTGCCGCAAGAAAGTGCTAGATCATGTCAGGGGACCACTAAAACCCTAGGTTACTAGTTAGATTAAACAATTTAGCATGCGGGTGTTCAACGGTTGCAAGGATTCCGGAACAACTAGTTAAGTAATCGATTAGGAATAGAACGATTTTACCAACCAATCACCAAAAGCAGTTAGAGGTGAATAGCCGGACATAGCTAATGAAACAAACGTAAACATAATGAAAGATTGCATTAATAAACTATACCGAATGCTTGAAATCTCCAAAAAGCTCCAAAACAAGGTTGAAATTCGTAACCCTAAGCCCTCTGGTCGCACAAGAATGAAGATGATCTCTCAAAAATACTTAACAAACAAGTTTAAATAGTAAACCCTAAAAAATCTTCTGTCGACTGATTTGGGGCGTACCGCCCCAAAATATGCAATTCTGGGCGTACCGCCCGGATTTCTAATCTCGGCTGCTTCTCTAAACTTTAGGGCGTACCGCCCTGATCTCTGCTTCACTAGGCGTACCGCCCTGAATTGAAACTCAGGAACTTTTCTTGATTTCTTCTAAGTCTTCACTCATTCCTCGATCGTTTCTCAGCTACTGTACCGATCAGCTTCTGATTTCCTCATAACAGCTCCATTTTTAGCACATTAAGCTCACGGTACCTCAAAACACAAAACTCGTGAAAATGCCATGTAATCCAACCATTATTATAAATAAATATGACAAATTAAGAACAATAATGACGACACATTGGACTAACATCACAAAGTCGAACTGAAAACTAGGTGAACTGAACCAAACCAAAGCTAACCGAACTGAAACTTTCTGGAATCAAACAAACCAAGACCTGAACCTGAACTTCGTGTAACCGAATTGAGCCGAACCTAACTCAACTGAACTGAAACTTGACGAACGTAGCCGAACTGAGACTTTGGATGTCCGAACTGAAGCGAACCGAGAGTTCGGTTGACGGTTATTTTTCAGATCTGCAAATCTCACCCGAACTGAGACGAACAAGACATTTTCGATCAAAAATTACGATTTTGGATAGATTTGAACGAGATTTTCAGCAGTGGATTAGAAAAAGTGACAAGGAATGATTTAGGAGTGAAATATTCACGAAATTCTCGACTAAAATGGTCAAAACCTCTAAAAAACACTCCAAAACGACACTTTTTGCTTCAAAACCCCCAAAAATAGCAACCACAAATCAGTAGAGTGAACCAGAAAGCTCTGATACCATTTGTAAAGACGTGAGCATCGGATCGTCTACTCGATCTAGTTATTTAGAATACGAAACCTAATTAAACGATTGTTTTATTGAACAACGAAGAACAACAATACAATCTGAATCACTCAGAAAAAACACCACAGAAAACACATACTTAGTCTAGACTCTCTCTCAGCTCGTTACTGAATTACAAAGCAAAACGGCTATATATACTATAGCCTGCCAAAGTCACCTGAACTGACAGTTCGTGTGAACCCAAACTTACCCGAACTGTGAGTTCGGCTGACACTTCGTGTCAGTTCATGTCCACTTCGTTTGACAGCCAGTTTGCTCAACTTTGTCTTGTTCAAATACTTCACACGACGAACCGCTCATACACTAACGTAGCTTAAAATTGATTCATAGAGATCATCACATTTGACAGCATAACCAACCCAACATTAATAACTAGAGATTACCATTGATAAAATTTGGAATTTCGAGCTTCTTACCTTGGAAAAATGTCAAGTTCTGGCGAACTAGATGGGTAGTGACCCACATCTAGTTTACCTTACAAGACACGATACCTGGACAAAATCCGAATCTGCCCTCACTGAAACCCAAGTCCTATACCCACGGTCAAAATCGATCGTATGCTAAGCTAGCCTCACACACAATCTCTAGTAGTGGTACGTATGAGTCCCTTGTCTAACAAGAGTAGACTAATGATCAACGCTCGAATTAACAATATACAACCGAAAATTCCAAGCGATAAGCACAAAAGGCTTCAACCAATAAAACAATTAATATAATACGAAATCGAGCACCACGAATTGAACAGATTACCACACATTGGACGCCATGAGTCGATTAGCACTTGTTCGAGTGTCACGACCAGCATTTTCGAAAAACATGGCTTCGCTTCCATGGAATAAACTTGTGATTCGTGATATTAGAATCTGATGGCATGAATCAGATAACATGCTTCGAAATGCATGATTCCACTTAACATGAACCAAATATCATGATTCGAAATACATGAACCCGATAACACGAACCAAACAACATGACTCGAAATATATGTATCGGTAACATGAACCAAACAACATGATTCAAAATAGATGTACCAATAACATGAGTCGAACAACATGACTCAAAATTCATGTATCTGGGGATATGAACCGAATAACATGACTCAAAATACATGAGCCCGACAACGTAAATCGAATAGAATGACTCAAAATACATGAGTCCAATAACATGAATCGAATAACATGACTCAAGATATATGAGTCCGATAACAGGAGCCGAATATCATGACTCGAATGCTTGAGTTGGATAACATGAACCAGATAGTATAACTCGAAACACATGAACTCGATAACATAACTCGAACAACAACCAATACTTGAAATACGTAAACCCGTTGAAACAAAAGGCATGTGAGAAAAATAAACTTGAACCACAAGAATTTCTGATCATATTCACTGATAGAACCGAACAAATGAGATCCCTATATTGAGAATTTAAGAACATACACAAGGAGATAGATTGATAAATCCACATATGGTCAAACAAGGGTAGGGTGAGGAATGACTGATCCGCAATCGGAACAACATTGTGGTCACCTATCGACTAAGAGTCAATCCCAAGGATTAATCCATGATCTGGAGGATGGATATCCGTAATCAGAGTCATGAATCAATGGGGAAATAACACCAATAGCAAGAATCGATATCATAAACTGACTATCGAGTCCTTTGTGATAGAATCGAGGACGAGGAAATGAGCAAATTCGTATATCACCAATGTGGCAATCAAGAATTTGGAACGGAGTCGCTAAGTGCCAGCCAAACCATAAAATTCAGAACTAGACACTACCATGAATTTGAAAGAATAAATTAACACAGATGATAACCGAGTCGCATGAAAAGCACAATTTAAGGAGTATTATCACAATGAATGGGCAAAAATCTGGCAGAAAGAACGACCTCGCAGGGGCGAGTGGTTCTCGAGAGTTAGAGATGATAAGGTGACTTGCAACTAGAGTCGCACGATGCATGAGGTCGATGTGAAAATCTATTCGGTGAATGGGAGGAAGACCCGATGTTTGTTCAGATGTCTTCAATTCCCTATTCATTATCATGAACTCCTCTAATCTGGGTCCTAGGTTTTCACGCTCCATACGCAAGTATTTGTGGGCTAGCTTGCTGCAGGGCATGAGCGAGCCAACAGACCGGATTATCGTCGAGGATTGTTGGGACCTGAATATCCGGGCGAGATACAAATGATTTCCTTAAAACACACCGATTTTAATGATAACTGAGATAAAAATTTGGGGTACGCTGAGATAGAAGAAAGAGTATTTGGAGGTGCTATTAGCGAACAACACTGAGACACGAAAAATCAATGAGTCAGGTCACTGGGCAGACACAACTCATGATTATAAGATCCAACTTTAGGCGCGTATTTTCAAAACCGTTACATGTGTAAAGTTATCTACTCGAGAGGTCATAAAGTCATAAACTCATACACATGCAATCCCGTAAACATGTGAACTTGTAAACTCGTAAATTTCCAATCGGGTAGACTTCCTGACATACATACCTAAAAGATAAGCAAGTGAGCTCAAATCGAGGACATTCAAATTGGACAGCTTGAAAATTTTAGGAAGAACAGATTGTCATATGAACGCAGGTTCACAAACTTGTTAATATGCCCATTTTTCTTCATGTATAAATGTAATCCCGTAACCGTGCTACTTGTAGACTCGTGGATCCATCGACGAGAATTCACCCAACGTACACGCAACGCTAAAGATGGCATGAGAAATAAAGGATTACGAATCCAACGAGGCCACACATATTAGGGAACACAAATGCATAATTGATATCATCCAAGGAGTTTCAAACATTATCATTGATATGGGAAATGATTACATAAGATGACGACATTTTCCAACGTTCACAAGGCATTATCTTAAGGTTTACCAAATGATATCTAAGATGAAAGCTCCAGCACAAGTTCCGCAGTTCGCACAGGCGTTGACGAGGGTGTTAATGGTAGCTAACAGGGGACGCGTACGAGGAATGAGATCCGAAGCTCCATAACAATAATAAGCAGAAGCAGAGACAACGGCAGACGGGTGAACAACAGAGACCCAATAGACTACAATACCACAAGTTGAAATCTTCAAAGCAATGCTCAAGCTGGCTGGTGACAAGTGTTCCTAAATTTCCGGATCGGCGGCAGTCCTCCTTAGATGACCGAAGTGGCCACACTTTGTGCATTTCCAACATGAGAGGTGCGAGGATAACCACAACTAAGAGAGCGACGGGAGCAGTCGCAGCGACAATACTGGTGATCTATGGGCAGAATTAAGGAGAAAGAGACACATCATACGAAATACTTGAATCAGAGAATTCATGAGACAAAAGAACCAAAACAACTCATAAGATACCGATTATTATCAAAAATCATAATATCAGTCACACGCATCACAACAATTTAGGTTGATAACCAATTTAAGACACAAGGAGATAAGTGCAGAATGCGAAGTAGTGAACCGTGGTGTGGTGTGTCTCAGATCATCATAAATCACCAATATTAACATAACAACGCGTAAAACACAAAATCGAATGATTTTGAAATGCACAATGGAATGGCCTTCATCTCCCGATTTGAAAACTACAACAATGACTAATCAGAGTAAGATCCCAATAATTGACATGCGTTGGCCTAATAGGTTTTGGCACTTTTATCGGGGCATTCTAGGTGAGCGTCCAAGTCCGTCAATTCGAATTGTGTGTAAGGCTTTTCCAATCAGAGACTCTTACTATTTGTGCCTTCACCCTTCTAGTTACTACAAGTCAATTACTAAGACCCTATTTCTGACAAGATTATAAAATCGAGAAGTCAATTTTTTCCTAAATGGTACCTAAGGAACCATAACTAAGGAAGGAGGCTAGGAAGCCTCAAGTGATTTGTGTATAAGTGTGTGCTGACATACAAAGGCAACAATTTGAAACAAGAATAATTAAGAAGCAATTATAGGACATATAAATCATATAGGCATGCTATGCATGAGGCACTAATGCAGGACACCTAATGCCTAAGTATAGGTTAAGCCGGTTCTAATAACCTAGATACCTACAGCCGTGGCTCTGATATCAATATGCCACACCCCAGCCGACAACGGAACACGTTGGGGCGCGATGATTGTCCAGTTGCACACAACACTATTAAATGTTATGATATTCTTAATCAACCCATTTCATATCACTTTAATAATATATATAACAATTCAAATATAATGCAATAATGGATAACAAATTAACTCTATTAATTAGGTAACAATAAGTCCGCATGCATCCTATGGTGTCATCGCAATCATCATCTCCCAGCAAAACCTACAACATGTACGAAATAGAGGTCAACGACGAATAGTTGGTGAATAAACATAGGTTTGGTATACTATGATAGATTAAAACATGCGATCCATGAGTTATATGAACATTCTTGATATGATAAACATGCATTGATATAGTACACATAGAGTGGCGTAATCCAACGCTTGAAAAATAAAGCTTTAAATCACCCAACGCCAATTACCAGTCAAGTTGGTGGGCTGCCAAACCAATAGATCTATTGTAACCCCGGCCTTTTTAGTGTAAATATTTATGCCTTGAAACTTTACATCAATCACCACACATATTGAAATTGAAATTGAAATAGATTCCATTCACAATAATAATAATCTACACACAATACTAATCCACACAAGTTCAACATACTAGAACACACATAACAGTCATAGAGTTCGCATGAAATTTGAGTGTAATGAAATAAGTATTTGAGATTGATACAGTGTACATGTTGTACCCCAAAATGATAAAGCAAAAGGGGCTATGAACACTCACCTGGAATATGAGGTATGAACGGATAATGACACCAAGTAACGATGACGACTAGAGGAAATAGAGAAATAAATAAATTAATAAATTCACTTTACGACATACAATGACACAATCGACTCGATGTCACGTTGGTAACAGTGATACGTACGTTTATGATGTATAATCCTAAACTAAGGATAAAATCATGATGTCCTAGAGATATACATATTTTTCACGAGGTCAAATAGTGTCCACATGATGGTTATATGACAACATGCAATCATCATTCGTACAATTTTAACATGAGTAACCCTAGCTCTAACATCAAGATACATTCATGTCGTAGATCTAGTCATGATACCACATAAAAATCTAATCCCATGATCATAAATCACGTAGATCTACTAAGGTTCAATATGCATGACATAGATGTACCCCTAATTTTAACATAAAAATACAATCTTGATCATGAATCACATAGATCTAGCAAGAACTAACAAGATCTAGCAAGAACTAACATGCATGATATAGATCTAACCTTAATCCATCATAAAAATGCAATCTTGATCATGAACCACATAGATATAGCAAGAGCTAACATGCACGATATAGATCGAACCCTAATCCATCATAAAAATACAATCTTGATCATGAACCACATAGATGTAGCAAGAACCAACATGCATGATATGGATCTAACCCTAGTCCATCATAAAATGCAATCTTGATCACATAACCCATAGATCTAGCAAGAAACAACATGCATGATATAAATGTAACCCTAATCTAGCGTAAAGTTGCAAACTTGATCAAATAATCCATATATCTATCATCATACATCATGCATGACACAAATCTAACCTAAACATATCATAAAGTTCAGATCTTAATCATGCAAAATCATGGATTGAGAAGGAACTTACATGATTCTAAAGAAAAGGGAAGAAATGGGATGAAGAAGGCTTGAATCTTTCATGATTTTGCTCCACAATCAAGTTGGAATGAAGAATGGATGATAATTAACTCTTTACAGCCGTTTTAGAGGTATTATTGGTGAAGAAATGGGGAGCATGGGTGTTTATTGTTGGGTTTTACAGTGTGTATCCGGGTTACCGATTTTAATTTTTATCCGATTAAAACCGATTTAATTATATAAATTAATACACGATTAATTTAGCAGCGGAAACGATTTAAAACATCGCGAATACGAACCGTAAACATGATTAGTCACCGATCGCAATAAACACAGAAAAGTAAGTATTTAAAAAAAATAATTAAAATTAATATCTAAATAAATTAGATATACCTAATTGGTGGGTTCCGAGCAACCGCTCGAGACACCCGAATTCAACGAACTTTTGCTAATACGAACTGAGACATCTGACTCGAACCAGCGAGACAGATTATCTACGTTGGCGGCGCCCATAGGCGGCGGCGGCGCCAATGGCGGCGGTGGTGGCAGACTCACCACGAGCGGTGGTGACGACAAAAGGTGATCAACCAGGATCGCAACAGGAATCGTCCCCACGACGATCTCGTTACCGACCGGAGGCGGTGGCGGCGATATAGTGGCGGTGGTGGTAACCGGGGGGTACAAGGGCGCCGGCCACGACGACAGGACGGGGCGCGGTAGCCTTGGCAGCACAAGGACCACCAGCCGGCGATGGATGGCGCGGCTGCGGCTCGGCTGGCGGCGGCGGCTCACGCTTGTTCGGCTTCTTTCTCCAGTCTTAAACAGACGCTGGCTAAACGGGGATCCATCAAAAAGGCGACGAACGATGGTGGCGCCGTCGAGTGGTGGTCGGTGGCAGTAAGGGTGGTGGCGTCGGTTGAGTTCGACGCAAAGGGAAAGAGAGAGGGAATTAGGGTTGTCAATTCCAGTGACTTATTCTCCAATTCTCTCCCTTCCCTATTTAAAAAAAATCGCTGACCGGGGCTCTGACGAACTAGGCCCAGTCGCGATTCTCTCCAGTCCACTAATCTGATTGGTTTGTTAATCCAGTAACAATTGATTAGTCTGTTTAATTAAAAATAGGAACGTTTTAACCGAAAACGTTTGTCGTTTAATTAAATAAATAAACAATTATTTATTTAATTAATCAATTGTTCGTTTTAATACTAATTAACGGGTAATTTGATTTATGATCTGTTGACCCGGGTGTAACTCTTATGGGTCAATATCGGGATGGGTTCGTTAATTTTGTCGGGTCAGGACACCCTTTTTCCAACAGTCTCCCACTTTGACTGAATGCGACAGTATAACGAGGGCAGTCAGAGGCACTCTAGCTATGCATGGCTACACCAACCAATATTGAAACTTTAAGTCGTCAGACAAAGTATATTTGATTGTAGATCAAACAGACTTATGACTTATGCATTCATTGCCATATGTTCCTTTCTATATAAGACGTTGATGAATTATGAGACATGGACTTTCATATATGATTCATTGATTCTCGTTCTCGATACAATTCGAAGTGATCCAACAAACATACAGTAAGTTTTGGTGAGGCCTCACACTTATCACTTGGAATCAACGAGGGCGCCATTATGCCTAACTGTTGCCAAAGCAAGAGTATAAAATTCCTCGTTGAGGCATACAGCTCCCACTAAAATTCAGAGCCATTCCCAAAAGTAACCGTTATGGTTGGCAGTTACGCGACAACGTTAGGCTACAATCAAAGAATGTTCCTTAGTAGACGGGAGTTCGAATATGCGTCTCAGGTCTAAGGATACATTAGAGCATGCATTAATCAAGCAAGCAAGACTTCCATGTTTGCATTGCATGATGCGAGTTACATCCAACTTCATTCAGCAATGAGGCCATGAGTTTGAACGTTAAACGGCTTTAAGGTTCAAGTAGTCACAATAGTCTTACCTTAGTATAGCTACCACTAAACTAATCGACTACGGAAATTTAGAACAAGGACTTGTTGTTCAAGGAATAAACGTATTAATATTGAACACAGTTATGTAATTCATTATGGCATAAAACAGATGGAATAAGAATAGTACATATAACTGTTAATGTTCATACATCAAAATACTAAATCAAAACATGTCTTTAGCTAATCTAAGCCCTATCACTTCTATGTGGCGTATATGAGTCTCTTGTGTCATAGGCTTAGTGAAGGGATCAGCTAAGTTTTGATCTGTGTGTACTTTGCTTATTTTAATTTCATTTCGATCGTCTACTTCTCTTATGTAGTGGAATTTCCTCAGGATGTGCTTGACCTTCTTGTGAGACCCTTGCTTTTTGGCTTGAGCTATAGCACCTGTGTTATCGCACAAAATCTCGATTGGCTGCCTAATGCTTGGCACGGAATCGAGATCGGATATGAATTTCTTCATCCATACAGCTTCCTTAGCAGCTTCTAAGGCGGCTATGTATTCGGATTCAGTAGTAGAATCTACTACTACCGGCTGTTTTGAGCTTCTCCAGTAAACAGCCCCTCCGTTAAGAGTGAAAATGAATCCTGACTGTGAACGAGAGTCATCTCGGTTGGTATGAAAACTAGCATTAGTGTAACACCATACAGTGAGCTCTTCATCAACACCTTCGTATATGAGAAACATATCACTGGTGTTTCTCAAGTATTTCAATATGTTCTTTACAGTTGTCCAATGAGCTAGTCCTAGCGTCTGTTGGTATCGACTAGTCACGCTCAGTGCATACGAGACATCAGGTCGTGTGCAGAGCATATCATATATGATAGATCCAATAGCAGAGGTATATGGGATTGATGCCATTTGGCTTATCTCTTGCTCCATTTTAGGTGCTTGAGATTTGTCCAAGATTGTTCCCTTAGTCATGGGAACAACTCCAAGATCTTTCATAGCGAAACAAGATGAAAGTCATTTCTTAACTTTGTTAAGCATGGGTATGTTATTTCCTATGATCAGTATAATGTCTACATACAGTACGAGAAACGATATAGCGCTCCTACTTGCCTTTCTGTAAACATAAGGTTCATCTTTATTTTGATCAAAACCAAATTTTTTGACCTTTTGATCAAATCGAAGATTCCAGCTCCGAGATGCTTGCTTGAGTCCATATATGGACTTGCTTAGCTTGCAAACCTTACTTGGATTCTCGGGATCGACAAAACCGTCAGGCTAAACCATGTAGACATCCTTTTCGAGTTGTCCATTCAGGAAAGAGTTTTTAACGTCCATTTTCCATATCTCATAATCATAGCATGCGACTATGGCAATGAGAATCCTGATCGATTTGATCATGGCAACGGGCGAGAAGGTCTCATCATAGTCAATCCCTTGAGTTTGAGTGAAACCTTTCGCTACAAGCCGTGCCTCCATGCATGTCAGTTTTTCTTTTAAAGATCTGCTAGGACCGATTTTCACATCAAGATTCCTGATCTTGAGCAAGAACGAGGTTCAGATTCGAAAACCCAAAAAGATGATGATGAAGATGAGAAGAATCTAGGATAATCAAAGACAAGAAAGATGATGAACAAAGTCGAATGATTTTATTAATCGAATGATTACAATCAAAAAATCATGACAACACTTTCTCTCTAGAAATCTATGACTCACTCTCTCTCTCTAGAATGGAAGACTCAACATCCTTAAGAGAAAATCATCCATCCATTTTGGAGACTCTTAATGAATGGGGCACCCTCACTATATATATAGTGAGGGTGACTAACAACAGAAACATAAATGAACAAAAATTACAAGTAAATGAAATAAACATAAATAATAATTAAATCAAAGTTGATTTAATTAATCCGAAGCTTGACTCGCTCGAACCGATCTTCCGTTAACTTTTACGTTGACCGTTGACCCGAACGGTTGACTTTTCTGGAAAACGGTCTTCGGTCCAAACTGCAAGCCTCGAGCATCACAACCCGTGTCTCTGAATCATTTCACATGGATTCTTCAGTCGAATGCTTCGGTAAACAGATTTGATGGCGTCAGCCACATAGATTTTAGTTCCAACAATTCTCCCTTGACTGATGCTTTCAAATATGTTCAACTTCTAAAGAATCGCTCTGTCGTACATCTTCAATGATAAACCCGAGACTTTCTGTCGTAAAGATTCCCCCTCTGAATAAGCTTCTTCTGTTCTCGTTGCTCCAGTCGAGATCTAAGTATTCCGCTTACTCGGTTCACACAGTCGGGTACAATACTGAGAAAATGATGAACATCGGAGTCATAACCGCAACAAACAAACCAATCAAAAACTGAAAATGCTCCAACTCCGGATAATCGACCCGATATCCAAATCAATAATAATTCCTCTTATTTCTCTAAATCTCTCCAAAAACATCAAGTCGGAAGCGTAAAATCAGATGCGGAGAGTCGAACTGTCGCGATCGGTTGCCTAGAGAAACCAGATAAACAATCTTGAAATCGAACAATCTCGCAAAAAACCGTAAGTCAGATGCTGACAGTTGTGAATGATCCATAAATAAATCTTGTGTTCCACGTGACTGGGTTGGATGCGAAAATAAAGATAAGTGATAAATCTGTGAAAATCTGAGATCCTGAGCAAAAATATCATAACCGGAGTCTTCGTAATTTTGGTTGAAGAAAAACGAGCTCGGAATAATATTCCGTGAAGATTTCTGAGTTAAACTGGTGAAAACAGCGCGATCTGAAAAATTCTGTCAATTTTCATCAAGTAACGGCTTCTCGAGAGATTTAACGGATGAATTCCATAATTAACTGAAATTCCAGTTAATCCGGTTAGCTGACATCAGCGCTGCATCAGCTAAAAATAAACCTTGAGACATAACGAGAAAGCTGAATAATTAACCGGATAATAAAGCTAACCCGTCAGTGGTCGATAGCAAACATGCGCGTGACGCCAATAAACGAGAACCCCAATAAATAAATCGGAATAAATCCATGACCAATAAAAATTTCCGCAATTCCGTTAGGCGTCATCTCGTAAGTCTCCAAAAAAACTGATAAGATAAACCCCGTGTTTAAAGAGATATGCTAAAAATTCCATTAGGTTAATTAAATCCCAAAAAAACCTTAATCCTTGTGTGATGGAAAGAACCAATCATATTGGAGCAAAAAATCTGATCCAACGGTTGCATTTTAATGAGAATCCACGGTGCTGATCATGATCCGTGGGAGGTGTCTATGGCCCAATCAAGAGCTGACAACAACAGCCTTTCCAACGGCCCTTTTGAGACAGCATGGGCCCACCAAGAATTCCTGCAGCCAATTAAATGGCGATAAAGAAAAGGAAACCTCGACTTATTAACCAGCAGGGGGCCCACGAGGAATTCTCTTTATCAATGGAAATTCGACAACAGCTGGAGCATTGACCTGGGAACCGACAAACAGAGAAAGAGACATTCTCTTTTGACCAGTGGTTGATCGCCACGTCACCAGTATCCCCATTAACCCGTCTCCAACCTCGCAAACCCTAATGAACGTTGGACCTGGCCACCAGAAAAGACAAACTCACCGGAAAAACGTAAAAACGCTATAACTCAGTCAAAACTCAATCATTTTTGACAAATTTTACACCGATGAACTCCTCTCTCGATGCTTTATCTATATTAACGATCAAAAACCCACGAAACTATCTTGAACAAAAACCCAGTTCCAAGATCGAATAACCAAACCAGGTCATTAAGGGTAAAACCTGGTCGTTCAGGGTAACCTGGTCGTTCACCACAACATACCTGATCGTTAGGAAGAAAGCTGGTCGATCAAATCACCTGATCGTTTAAACGAGGCTGATCGTTCAGGCAAGGAGCTGGTCGTTCAAGCCACATCCTGATCGTTCAGACTGGCTTGATCATTAAGAACACGCAGGTCGTTTAGACAATCTTCAAGCTGAACTCAGATCGTTAAGAGCATCTTCAAGATGAACCAGATCGTTTAGAACATCTTTAAACCTTCAAAGAACTTGAAGAACACTTGAAAAAAACGCAGCAACCTTGATCCTTGAAAAACCTTAGAAATGAGTAGAAACCATCGATTCTTGACACAAATCTGTTTTAGAAACATGCTATGGCCACTTACATATCCTAAACAGCAGCAAAAATCGATTGAATCAACCCAAAATTCTGGAAATCTTCAAGAACACGAAGAACACCGCGAAACACGCACTAGTGTGTATTTTTCTAGATCTGCCAAAATGGTTGAGATTCAGACGAAATGGATGCTTCCAATGGACCCGGAACGCGTTTTCCACTAAGATTCAGGCTTCGTTTCATCCAAATCCATCAACAATAACACCAAAAACGCAGAATCAAACTCCAAATCTTCAAGAACAACCCAAAAACATGAAGAACTCAACATTTACAAAAAATCAGCTCTGATCTCCATTTTTCTCACAGATTTGCAGAAGTAAAAGATGAAATAACATCTAAATGAACTCCCAAACATGAATCAATCATCCATATCATCAGAATCCATCCAGAAATGAAGAAAAAATATGAAAAAGTCTCAAAAAGTGGGTTTTCTCATCTTCACTCAATTCAAGCTCAAAATCCAGATTCGAGTGACCAGATTCATCGTGATATGAAATCTGATCGGTTACCCGCTCTGATACCATTTGTCAGGACCAATTTTCACATCAAGAATCCTGATCTTGAGCAAGAACGAGGTTCAGATTCGAAACCCAAAAAGAGATGAAGATGAAGAAGAAGAATCAAGGATAATCAAAACATGAGAAAGATGATGATCAAGGTTGAATGATTTCATTGAACCGAATGATTAGTTACAAGAAATCATGACAACACTCTCTCTCTAGAAATCCATGACTCACTCTCTCTTTCTAGAATGGAAGACTCAACATTCTAAAGAGTCATCATCCATCCATTTGGAGAGTCTCTCTTGATAATGAATGGGGCACCCTCACTATATATATAGTGAGGGTGATTAACAATAGAAAAACATAACAAATGAACAAAATTACAAGTAAAGCAGATAAAAATAAATATTAATTAAATCAAAGTTGATTTAATTAATCCGAAGCTTGACTCGCTCGAACCGATCTTCCGTTGACTTTTACGTTAACCGTTGACCCGGACGGTTGACTTTTCCAGAAAACGGTCTTCGGTCCAAACTACAAGCCTCGAGCATCACGTCTCTGAATCAATTCACATGGATTCTTCAGTCGAATGCTTTGGTAAACAGATTTGATGGCGTCAGTCACATTGATTTTAGTTCCAATAATTCCCCCTTGACTGATGCTTTCAAATTTGTTCAACTGCTGAAGAACCGCTCTGCCGTACATCTTCAATGAGAAACTGATAAACCGGAGACAATCTGTTGTAGAGATTCCCCCTCTGAATAAGCTTCTTCTGTTCTCATTGCTCCAGTCGAGATCCAAGTGCTCCGCTCACTCGGTTCACACGGTTGGGTACAATACTGAGAAAATGTTAAACATCGGAGTCAAATCTGCAACAAACCGAATCTGATAAACTAATCAAACATCAAACATGCTCTAACTCCGAATAATCGACCTGATAATCCATTTCTATAATAATTCCTCCTATTTCTCTAAATATCTCCAAAAACATCCAGTCGGAAGCGTAAAATTCAGATACGGAGAGTCGAACCGTCGCGATCGGTTGCCTAGAGAAACCGGATAAACAATCTTGAAATCGGACAATCTTGAAATCGGACAATCTTGCGAAAAACCGGACGTCGGATGCTGACAGTTGTGAATGTCCGTAAATATTGCACTTGTTCCGCATGACTGGGGTTGGATGCGAAAATAAAGATAAGTGTCAAATCTGTGAAATTTTGAGATCCCGAGCGAAAATAATCATAACCTGAGTCTTCGTAATTTTGGTTGAAGAAAAAATGAGCTCAGAAAAATATTCCGTGAAGATTTCTGAGAAATACTGGTGAAAATGGCTCAATATGGAAAAATTCCGTCAATTTTCGTTAAGTAACGGCTTCTTAAGAGATTTAACGGAAAAATTCCAATATTAACTGAGATTCCTGTTAATCCGGTTAGCTGACATCAACGCTGCATCAGCTAAAAATAAAAACGTGAGACATAACGAGTAAGCTGAAAAATTAACCGGATAATAGAGCTAACCCATCAGTGGTCGATAGCTAACGTGCGCGAGACGCCAATAAACGAGAACCCCAATAAATATTTAGAATAAACCCATGACCAATATAATATTTTTTCCACAATTTCATTCGGGCGTTATCACCGTTGATCTTGATAAAAACCGACAAGAAAAACCTCGTGCTTAACGAAATAATGCTGAAAATTAATTAGCTGGTAAAAAATTCTCAAAGAAAACCATGATCCAAGTTAATATTCATCCACCAATGAGATTTGAGCTCAAGAAGACCACAATCCGTGTAAAATTGTGAGAGCCAATCAGATTTGAGTATGGGAGGCATCCGACGGTTAAGAGAAGATTGATCCAAGAGCTGCTAAGCCTGATCCGCATGAAGAAGCGGAGAGCCAATCACAAGGCTCCAGCTTTATTGCCTTCAACGGCTCTTTTAGGGCAATGGGGTCCACGTGTTTGGCTACAGCCAATCACAACACGACAAGCATCCAGCTTCCACGAATTCTCTTGTGCATAGGCGGGTCCCACTACCTTTTTCTTCAACCACTCAACGAACGACAGCCCTTAGGGGATGTACCAAGAAACTGACAAAGAGGAGAGAGACAATTCTCCTCCAACGAATCAGCACCTACTACGACATCGTCCTCTTTCTTAACATGCAAAACCCTAGTTCGCCTGAATGACCTCGTCGGAAATACGCAGTTCGCCGGAAAAGCGTGTTTCTCCAATAACTCCATCAAAACTCAATAAAAATTGACGAAATTTATGCCATTGAATTCGTAGCTCGATTCTATACAAATCTAGACGATCAAAAGCTCCTGAAAATGTCTTGATAGAGAACACAATAAACCAGATCGTTAGATGAAGCTTGAACGATCAGCCTAACAAATCGTTCAGACCAACCAGATCGTTCAGGGTAACACCAGGTCGTGCAGACCAAAGTTGATCGTTAGGTTTAGGTGACCTGATCGTTTAGAACAAGGGCAGGTCGTTAAGACCATCTTCAAACCAAGTCCAAATCGTTAAGGCAACCATCAACCATGTACCAGATCGTTAAGAGCATCTTCAAGCTGAGTCCAGATCGTTAAGAACATCTTCAAGATGAACCAGATCGTTTAGAGCATCTTCAAGAGCTCCAAGAAAACCCCAGAAAAAATGAAGAACACATACCCTTCGATTCTCGAAACAGTCCCGAAAATGAATGGAAACGAGTGATTCATGACACAAATTTGTTGTAGAACATGCTGTGGCCACTTACACATCCCAAACAGCAGCAAAAACCAAACGATTCAGCCCCAAATTCTGGAAATTCTCAAGAAAACGAAGAACACCGTGAAACAAGCACTAGTGTGTGTTTTCCAGATCTGCCAAAATGGTTGAGATTCAGACGAAACGGATGCTTCCAATGGATCCGGAACGCGTTTTCCACTGAGATTCATGCTTCGTTTCATCCAAATCCATCAACAATAACACAAAAAACGCAGAATCAAACTCCAAAATCTTCAAAAACCCTAAAAAACGTGAAGAACTCCACTGTTACGAAAAATCAGCTCTGATCTTCATTTTCTCCACAAATTTGCAGAAGTAAAACATGAAATAAAATCAAGATGAAGTTAATGGACCCAGATCTAACATCCAAAACATCAAATCTGTCCAGAATCATCCAAAAATGAAGAAAAATATGAAAAAGTCTCAAAAAGTGGATTTTCTCATCTTCACTCAATTCAAGCTCAAAATCCAGATTCGAGTGACCAGATTCATCATGAGATGAAATCTGATCGGTTACCCGCTTTGATACTGTCACACCACGCCAAAATCGTTGCGAAAGAACGAGGGGTGACTATCATGGATCGAAACAATGGCTATATCAAACAACGTCTACATATTTTTAGTAAACACAATTTATTACACAACGATGTTACAAGGTACTTTTATTACATTTAAACAAATATAACGGAGTTCCATAACATTTGGACTTTATTTTAAAACATATGCAATAATTTGCTAAAACTAGTCCCGTTTCCTCTTAACATATCCGACCCAATAATCCTTCTATTCTGCAGCCCTTCCTTTACCTGAGATTAACATTTTCTTTGAAAGTCAACATAAAGTTGGTGAATTCACAGGTTTTATAACTTGATAAAACAAAGTTTATTCTTTAAAAACAAGTTTAAAGCAATGAACCAAATGTGCACCAGATAATTATTATTGTATGTTTCAACAATAATGTGTAGTTATTACCATGAGCAAGCCTTATAACGCTACTTGACCTAGTTATGTATTTTCCCCACCGATATTTATGAGCATAATATCGAACACGAAATGACTAATCAAGTACTCGTTGGTCTCCTACCATTGTTAGTACTACTAACGACGAGTAGGGCCGTCACACCCAATGGATCCATGATAACGGTTTGTCAGGTCGTTTCAAATCCCCAACTTAGATTGATTTTGTAGTAGTGGAAGCTAGGGTTATCGAACCACGGGAATATGTGGAAATTGATTAACTGATTAACTATATTAACTAAAATTACAGATTAACCTAAAATTACCTACTTTGCTACTTAGCTGTTTTGAATTGTTGAGGTGAATTAACTACTAAAGTAACTAACTTTAAACTAATGAAACACTTGAACTATCAATTAAACGAAAGCTAACCACTTTTGGATCCTGGTTGGCTACCGATTTAGGCAAAACCTAATTACTTACCAGTGACACATAGACATGCCCCCAATTGCCTCCTTGACCTAATAACCTAAGTTCCTAATGGGCTGATTAGTCCTGCCGCAAGAAAGTGCTAGATCATGTCAGGGGACCACTAAAACCCTAGGTTACTAGTTAGATTAAACAATTTAGCATGCGGGTGTTCAACGGTTGCAAGGATTCCGGAACAACTAGTTAAGTAATCGATTAGGAATAGAACGATTTTACCAACCAATCACCAAAAGCAGTTAGAGGTGATTAGCCGGACATGGCTAACAATGAAAACATGATTAAAATTAAAGATTGCATAAGAAACGATTACCGAATGATTGGAAGAACTCCAAGATCTCTAAACAAAGTGAAAAATTCATAATTCTCACCCCAAAAACGGCTGGGGATGATTAGGGTTCGAACTAGGTCTTAAAAACCCTTTAAATAGGTTTAGAAAATAAAAGAAATAAAAAATCTGCCGATTACGCCCGTAGGCGTACCGCCCTAATATTGAAAATGTTGGGCGTAGCGCCCATACTTCCAATCTCATCTCCGAATTCTTGATTTGCTTACGGAATTCTCTTTGTTCTTTTTTTAAAGTTCACGTGCTCAGCTCATGACCTGCTCTCCATTCCCTTTAATTTCTAAAGATCATACTCCTTTTATTTTTTCTATTGCGTTGCTGGTCACGAAATTAACAAACACAATAATATAATTATTATTAGAACTCATAAACAATAATATTAACACTCATAAATATTATAATTGTTCACGTGCCCAATTTTCAACCTGTCTTTATGATTCTTTTCAACTTTTCTTTCTATTTTAATTAATCAACAATCAAATTTATAAAAATTAAGCTCACTCTCATCTTAACACCTTAAACACCAAGGCTAATTAAATCAATATTTTTTAGACCAACTTGGTGTATTTAGGAGATGATTAATATACTACAAAATACACTTTTACACCACTCTAAAAGCCATGATTTATAACATTTAAGCTCCATGCACACGAGCCACAAACCACAGGAAATATGATGAGAATTAATATATTATAACTATTAAAAATATATAATTAAATATATAAAAGCGTTACAAAATATACTCTCATCACATCCCCACACTTATTTTTTTCCGTCTCGGAAAACTGCCATGGAATCATAATTGGAAATCAATCTCAAAATATTTTAACTTTTTAATTTGTCCACCAATTTCATTCCACAAACCAAAATGTAATAATATATACTAATTGCAATTGCCGATATTTCGGTCCGACTAAACCCAACCACTGATCTTTGAGCCCCCAAAGTGTTTATAAATTTACCAATCAAGTGTATCAGCCTGCTTATGTGTCCCACCACTACTACAAAAAACTGGCATTCTTGACGTGCATTGCGCGTCAAGAAGGTGCCTTCTTAACACGCAAATGCGCGTCAAGGATGCGGGGGTCAAGAAGCTTCTTGACGCGCAAAATGCGTGTCAAGAAGCTCTTGACGCGCGAACAATGACACGCTATCCTTGACACTCCATTCTTGACACTCATTTTGCGCGTCAAGAAAGGGTGTCTTCTGTGATTAATATATTTTTATTTATAATATTTTTTTGTGTCGTCTGATTATGACACGCAAATTTGCGTGTCATGTCTTTTATGACACTCATTCTTGCGTGTCATCCTTTTAACTGTTTTTTTTAAATATTTTTTTCTAAAATTACTGATTTCCCTATTAAATCATATTTCACAAACCAAAATACAGAATTGCTAGTGTACCAAAACAATGCATTTCATACATATAGCAAAAGTAAAGTGTTCAAAGTTCATACATGCAATTCGATCACAACGACAAAAGTAAAGTGTTCAAAGTTTAATTGCATATATATTGGATCACTACTACTACTTCTCGTCCGTGTGAATGAAGTTGCAAGCGTAGGTCAACCATTCTTCACGAATCTCATCAAAATCAGCATCTGTATAAGCATTACTATCTCCACCAATCTGTATAAAAGATAAAATACGAGAAAATAATATCATCAAAAATAAATTTAATTAATTAGAATATAAGAAAACTTACTTTGTTTTGTTCAAGGACTACAAGCCCTTGCCGAAACTACCTCCTTCATGAATTTCAACACATAATAGCCACACTCCGTGGTTCCTGGCTGGAGTGGACACTACACAAAATACAAAAAGAAATAACCATTCAGAACAGCCATGAAGAAGCCAACTGACGAACTTCTATTGCTAGTCTACAAACCTGAAAATTGTATTAGTTGCACCGAAATGACAATAGCGAGAAACTTGTAAACCTAGACAATTGGTGTAACTTAGCTGGTTTTGAAGTTACTACATGCATACACTAAAGAAAAATAAACAAAAACATATCACTAGTCTTCCTGTCTAGTCTGATTCTAAAGCTTCGTTTATGGAAGAAATACAACAGAATAAGAATCAGAGCATAGTCTAAATAGATCAGAATTAAAGAAGATTAATGTAAAATCCAACTAGTTATTGACAATGATTTGGTGGAGATAGACAAGCAATGAAGAAAAGTAACTTTACCCAAACACACTTGCTGTATAATATATAACATGCACCACATGCACAACTTACGATCAAATGCACAAGCTTCTTGAACATCCCTAACAGCGACTTGTTCCACAATGTTCCTCGCATTGAATCTCTTGATAGCCTTGTCCTGAAAAATTAGAAGTAATGCTTAACAAAAGACACTAATATATAGTAAATTATGTGTAAGTAGATGCTAGTGTTTGACTTAATTTCATGTTTAAACCATGGATAAATGCCTGCAAAAATTATGACACTAGTAAGATGATAACATAAAAACAAAATAATGCTGATGACTAGAAGTGGCCATTGACCCATTTAGTTATGAATGGGTCAATTGTTTTTTTTGTCATCTCAAACAGCCCAACTGGGTCAAACTAAAACTATTAGTTTAAGGGAACCGCTTCAATCAGATTCAAAGAACCCCCAACTCCCAAAGTCTATCTTTACTACACACAACCTGATTATCTTAAATGATGTTCAAATATTGCTAACTTAACAGCCCCCTTCGAGTCCAAATATTACAACAAATATTTTATTTTTAGCAGAAATTTGAGTGCAGTTGGCACATAACAAACACCTGGTGCCAAATGTATAGAAAGACAGAAAGTCAGGTCTGCTTTGACTGCCATGAGACTGAAAAACACAAGTTATATATTATAAGTTCTTGCAAAGTAAAGAAAGATCATTTTAAGAACCCCTACCTGTACATAAAGCTCCTTAGAAAAGTCAAAGTTGCAGATTTGGTCCACCAGTTAGGATCTTCTGTTGAAGATAACAGAACAAATAACGCTTTTCTGAGATTAGCGTCTGCGAATAATCTCCATTTCAGCAACTCAAAAGCTGCCTTCGCCAATATTGATAAATCTGTATTCGATGTTTCCTTCAAAATAACAAAAATATCATAACATAAATATTTATTTCAATACTCGATATATCTTATCTTTAGTAAATTACACACCTGTAACGAGATCACAGGGTATAGAACCCCACAAGAACATCTGGTATATATCCAAAAATTTTAAATAATCAATCTCAAATTGCATTATTTTGAAAGTGATTATATCATGGCATGAACCGCAAAAATTAAATGGATTGCAAAACACATTGTTTAAGTGTGCTTATCGCGTTTGAAAGTTCGATAATAGGACACTTTGATGTTAGCAATATTTTATTACTTATAGAATTAGTATAAAACAAATTGATTTAAAAATAATAATAAAAAACTTATGATTTTCAAAGATTAGATAAGAAAACACATGCCTGATTAATACAATGTATAGTTTTTTTTCCTTCTGTTGAGTAGGCTTATGACAGTTCAATATATATAATTTTAGTTTAGTAGGTCACTATCACATTATAATGAATACAGAAGACAACATGAAGTTGTATGAACAAGCAACTAACATTATGTCCCCATTGAAGAATGGCCTTCTCTGTTGGTGATCCAGAAACTTCAATATCAAATATTGAAACTTTCACCCTTCTTCCACCTCTTACAACCTATGAGTGACATAGTATTGAACCTACATAACAATATAGATCATATGAGTGCTAAAACCAATAATGACAAAATATGAGCATATAAGATGATCCACAAACCTCGATATTATCACCAGTCACTTAAAATGTCCTGAATTAATAGGACCGTAGCAGGATCCCCACACAGGTGAAGCTCATCTGCCGAAATTCCAAAAAGAGCACGTCTAAATGAAAATCCGTGTGACCTGCAGCCTATCATCTACATATGTAAAGAGTGTTAGTGTACTCATAAGCTAAAGTATCGGTAGATATCAAATAATGACTGAATTGTATCAAATAATGCTACAGATTTATAGATAGATCACAACAACAAAAAATATATATTAGTCAGTAAATATTCACAAATTTAAGAACATGTCAACTATCATCCAGGAAAGGATCATTTATTTCATAACCATCAAGCAGGCAATATATCTTTTCTGTCTCCAGGTTGATGTAGACAAGGTGTCCAGCTTCAAATTTATTTCAAAAGTAAGTCTTATAAGCATAGCTTCTGTTTAACATGAGGTTCATATATATAATACGGCAAAAGAGCAAGCACATCAGCACGCAGAAATTAATCCACACCAGAATTACTTGCACAAAAGATTTTAATCACAGATTCAAACAGTTACAAACTATAAACACAAATTCAAACACTTGTAATGAGAATATTTGACATGTAAGCATACAAAAAAGTATTACAAAAGTGACAAAAATCTGTTTCTGTCAAAATCTTTTTAAATCAGGGGGACTCACCAAGTTGAGGAGGAACAAAACTATTATTACATAGAAGCTGATGAAGTAGGCATAACTCCAAGAACTTACTGTCAGTGTTGCATAATCCTGAAATATTTGGACTCAAAATCTTAAGCCATGAACGAACAAGCAATATATGATTTTTTATTACTATTGATTAGTCTTCTAAAATACCACATTCACTTGATAAGATATCCGATAATAGTAGTTGATAAACAGTTCAGATTTAGGATGCTCGCTATCCGCAAGATCTGCAATCCAGCCCTAATTCAGTTTATAACATAAACCATTTATAATTTCAGAGATCTAAACTATCTAAATAATGAATCTGATCAATACCTCATGCTTCTTGGCAGGAATCATCCTAGTTTTTTTGAAATCCACCAGCTTCAGTAACAGGCCCTATATCAGTTACGGTTATATCAGATTACAACCATAGATCAATATCAGAGACTACAAGCGAAGGGGAGGGGATTAGGACCTGGTATTTATGGATGTTCAGAAGGTGGAGTTGCTTTTGTTGCATTTTCCGGCGAAGTTGAGCGATTTAGATACTAGCTCGTTGAACAAACCTCCGACCATTATTCTCGTGTTAGATCGAGTCGAGAGAGAAGCAAAATAGGTCAAATGGGCGGCCGAAGGCGGAGAGACGACTTACCTTTTTATCGCATCATTATTCTCGTGTTAGGTCATGATTTATGGCTCGAGATTGAGTTTGTGGTTCCCCAATCGTCGGTTGTTGCGTGTTAGGGCTAAATTCCAGATCTGGCGATTGTCGATGGAGAAGGAGAAGGAGAGGAGAGGGCGGTTGTCGTCTTTGGGGAATCGAATTTTTTGGTGAGGCGCCAGACGATGTGGACAAAGAAGCGGCAATGGATTTTTAGGGCAAAGGATTTTGGGGAAATCTAGGGTAAATATTGGGGGGAATTTTGGCGCCAAAAAAAAAACGACAGTTTTATCTTGACGCGCGGTTATAGGTGTCCTCCGTGTTTTTTTTTCTTTCTAAATATGACAGAAATTCTTGACACACAAAAATGCGCGTCATCTATACTTAGGATTTATCTATTCTTGACATTTTTTTATGACACTTTTTTTTTGCACGTCAAGAAATGACCGAGTGTCATCGTTCGCGTGTCAAGGAAGGCAGTTTTTGTAGTAGTGCACATTCAGAAAATTCTAGCTCAATCTAATCCCGACTCATATTCGGTCAAAGTAAAGGGTAATAAAGATGAATTATTTATATATTCCCCACACTAGTTAAACCAGATACTCATATATCCCAAGAATGATGGATTTGAATGGATAGTGAAGTTGCTTGAGCATTTATTTGACTACTGTTGCTTCTATTTTTTTTTCATTTTCTTTTCTTTTTTCTTTTTTTTATAATTGGTTAATTTTAGCTATACTTACCAACGGACATCATCAGAGGCATTCTTTCACAAGGTCTTACCCCCGAAATCATACGTGAGTGTTTTGCCCGCGAGATCCGGAACATCATCAGAGGCACTTACCACGGGATACTATCCTTAGTTCGTACGTGAGTATTTTGTCCCTTCACTCTAAAATTATTAACCAATTTATTACCTAATATGCTCAAATATGGAAAGATGGGGCGCCGTTATTTCTCGGATTTGCTTTCGCAAAAAGATCATAACGTGCCAGGTATTCTGAGGATATATAAGTCTCTAATCTAACAAGGTCTCTTTCCTCCTAATCATCAGTTTCAATCTCACTCTAACTCCTAAAATGGGAACCCACTAGCAAACCGAATTAATTACATTTTTATACATAAATAAACACCAGGGGATAATTAAGCTTTAATAAATCAGCTGGGTCTACCGACACATCACAAATTAGATATACTTTTCATTCTCTCCTTTTCCTACCACTTTCCTTTTTCTTTTTTTATTTTATTTTTGAAATCGACTCCCAATTGTACTATCATTTTCCATGTACCGGCAATTTATCCCAAAACAGATTTGACTCAAAAACTAAAAACTAAAAATGACTCAAAAAAAAATGAAAAATCTTTTTGGATCTTTTATGTTTTTTTATTATTTTTTTTATAAATACAACTACCTAAAAATTAAAAACTACCTAAACTGACGTCCTGTCCCCCTCCCCACACTTAAGATCGACATTGTCCTCAATGTGATAGGAGACACGCACATAACAAATATACAGTCACAAGTTGGGACTCCCCTGATATTATCGAGAAAGCTCCTCAGACGTCATGCCAACACCCTCTCGTAGCAGATCGTGAATTCCAGATCATCTCGATAGCGTTCGGTGGTGATGAATGTGTGCGCTTTGAACCGGGGTGGTGGGTGTGGTGGTGATTGCGAACGAGAATGGCGGTGGTGGTGTGTGAGTGTGAAGAACCGACCCGTTTAAGGGTTTTGATTTTTTTGAAATTTTTTTTTTTGAATTTTTTTTTTTGAATTTTTTTTTTGTTTTTGTTTTTTTGTTTTTTGTGAATTTTGGGGCGTACCTCCCAGAATGGTAACATTCTAGGCGTACCACCCAGAAATTAAAAACAGTTTTTTTTTTTTTTTTTTTTGTGAATTTTGGGGCGTACCTCCCAGAATGGTAACATTCTAGGCGTACCACCCTGAAATTAAAAAAAGTTTTTTTTTTTTTTTGTGAATTTTGGGGCGTACCTCCCAGAATGGTAACATTCTGGGCGTACCGCCCAGACCCATTTTTGACAGAAAGTTTTGAAAAATTTTGGGGACTCAAAATTTTTCTATCTCTTGGAAAAACACTTGTTTTGCACCACCAAACGTCTCTACTGCAACATTTTTTATAAAACATACCTGAAACGCGGTAAACAGCACAATTTCATTCCCGAGCTTCCCGATTTCCTGAAAACACACCGAAAAATGTAAAATCTAACAAAAACTACGAAGACACACAAAAATCAAAAAGAAAAACAAACCGCTGGGTTGCCTCCCAGTTAGCGCTAAGTTTTTAAGGTCTTCACCCAGACCGTACTTCCCTTTCACGGAGGCTTAAATAGGTAAGTATCACCCCACTTTGACTTAGTAGAAAAATGATGAGCACGTTCCCCATTGTCATCATTGCTCCATCCCCATTCCTCAACGTGACCTTCCTCCTTCATTTTCACAGCTCCCCGACCATCATCATTACCTCGATCATGCTTGGAATTACCATTGAATCTCTTCATAGCCTTTGATCCTTTCTTATTCTTCTTATGACCACTTTCGGCCTCGTCATGACCAAGAGATGCCTCCATACCAACCGGGTCTCCCGTATCCCCACACTTGGGATCATTTATCTCCAATCTTGCAAACCTGTCAACCACAACATCACATTCCATTGTATCCCCATCTATTCTACTCGGAGGACACTTGTCAGTAGCAAACAGTTTTGGAATAGTATTAATAACCGAATATTTGAAAACATGATTAAATAAATTTAAAGATAATACCCGGCTACCAAATTGCATTGTACATGTGTTTGCTCTGCAATCAATTTGTGTGTTTGCGGTAGACAAGAATGGTCTGCCAAGTATAACTCGCAGTTGATGTCCCGTGTCCTCATAATCCATTACCAAGAAGTCATCGGGATAGTAAAACTCACCGACTTGAACAACCACACCCCTCAACATACCTCGTGGTTTCTTTGATGATCCATCCGCAAATACCACCTTTGTCTTGACCTCTTGCACGTCACCCAAATGAAATTGCTCACACATACTACTTGGAAGAACACTCACCGATGCTCCAAAATCCAACAATGCCTTGTTGGTTAAGAATTCTCCAATCTTAACCGGAATCAACGATGTCTTCAACTCTTCGAACTCTTCATCAGCATCACTTGCATCATCATCTACCAACATGTTGATTGCACTAATAGGAACTCCTCGGACATTCTTGACACCTGAAGTAGAAGCTTGGTGAGCTGGATTAATGTTAGTATCACTAGGCAACTTACCTTGCTCTCTTCTTGAATTTTCAGCAGCTAGTTGACCCAATTGTTTCTGCACAGCTCCCATTGTCTTATCTTGGAGCTCGAACCTCCTATCGAACCCTTGAACTTTGTCGGTCAACTGTCTGTGGCTGGCGGATAACTGTCTTTGCTCATCGAATAGCTGCTTTTGACCATCTATGAGTGAGTTCATTTTCTCCATCAAGGCGGCAAATTGCGCTTGCATCCCATCTTCCGGTGTCGGTTGAGCTTGTTGGTAGCTCCTTTGGGGCGGATTTCCACCTTGAGTGTAGGTGTTCCGTTGGTAGCCCCCTTGATTGTACCCGGATTGTAGGCCTAGATGTTGCATTGGAGCTCCACCCTGCACATTAGAACTTTGAAAATTAGGATTCAATTGATTATTAGCAGTACCATACCTGAAATTTGGGTGGTTTCGAAGGTTGGGATGGTAAGTGTTGGAGTTCATGGCTCCATAATTAACATCTTCACTCTGCTGCACTACAGTGGAACATGACTCAACGAGATGGCCCAACTCGCCACAACTAGTGCACACCGGAATTTGTGCACTCGCTCTTACCTCTTCGAGTGCTCCTCCCAACTTCATTTGTGCTACCTGTTTCTCCAATAGGAGCGTCTGCTGGCGGAGTTTCTCTATGCATTCTTCTGCCTCATAATCAACGGATTTGATCGATGCGGATCTCGACCGTCTTCCGTTCTGAGCAAGCCTCTTGGATGTGGCGCTCAATCTTTCCATGTGCCCCCAATCAACCTCTTACGTGTTAGTTAAGAAAGTGCCATTGCTGATGGAGTTCAAATCTCGGATGTCTTCTGGAAGGAGGCCATCATAGAAGGACTTGATGAGGTCCCATGTGTCAATCCCATGATGTGGGCACTTTCGCAGCAGATCCTTAAATGCTCTTCGATTAGTGCCCATCGGGGTGACCACCGCCGATGCGCTCGGGACAACTACTGGTTTGAAATGAGCAGCTACTGTCACACCCCCAAAATACCACAAACGGAGTTTATACCGTTAAGGGGCGCGACTAGACCAGGATCCACAACCACAGTTACAAATACTAAACGAATCAGGGTTAGTTCAAACGCAAGTTATAAATCAAAGTCTTAAATTACATACGCAGCGGAAAATTAATTGTCCTTAGCACTAACCACGTGCTTTACATAAATGTTATTTTAAATTCCCAATTTAGTTTAAATAAAAGTAAACATCTTCTGTGCCATGCCAACCACCAGCGGATACTCCTTAGCGATCTGCAAAAGTTTAAACCACGCAAGTGTCAACCTAACGGTTGGTGAGTTCACAGTGGGCTTGTCATGCATTGGCCCGGACTCATAATCATAAATCGTGTCAAGGTATACTTACAAGTCATTTATTTGTGAAAAGCAATGCTCGTAATTAAATCTCAGTTTATAAATGGTTTGTCCGTGACCTACGTCATCGGGTATGTACTAGTTCCATAAAGTTAAAGGACTCAACCGATATCGCGGGTAGCTAATCCGTTGTTCCATGCTCTAAGGAAGTTTGTACCAAAGCTGACTTATTTTGTGGGGGCCGAGCCATCCCGTTCGGTGCGGACCTACGTCATCGCGGTTTTTGCCTCCCCCGTGTCCTCTCGGGACCACGGTCAAATAGGCTGATATTGTTCCTCCGTGCACTTCCCGTGCCACGGGGCGGAGTTTGTCAAACTCCAGTAGATCTACCCAACATCCCCTCGCTTTCACAAATTAATGGCACAATTAAGTTGAGGACTTTAAAGTTATAAGGCATCCTTAGAAAACATGTGATATCATGTGGTTCAGACTTTAACCTACACTAGCCATATTAAAACGTTTTCAGTTTTGTTTCAGAAAAATAGTTTGTTCAGAGTTCACAAGTGTTTCCCATAAAACACTTCAGTTCGTCAAGTGGGTGCCAAGCATCCCGTGTTCTCATGTTCATCAGTAGGTTCCTAGCACTCTAGAGTTTATCAGCATTGTTTTCGTTAAGTCATTCGGTGTGGCCCAAACGGACTCACGGTAAGCGGGTTAGTGACACTCACCTTTGGTTGCACTGCTACGCTTCAAGTAATCCAAATATTGTTGTTTAACGAAGACCTAGAACACGTTTAGGTCTTAAGTATTAGTTTCGTGTCTAATCTTTACTTAACGTCACTATGGCCCATAACATAGCACGTTGCAACTATGACTCGACATACCGACACACGACACCAATGGTTGATCATAAACAAGGGTTCATATAAATCAGATATCAAACATGTTTCATCATGGCATAATCATGTAGGTCATGGCATAACACTTAAGCAAATTTCACAAGTTTGGTTTTTAGGTCAGGCCTTAGTTTCGCTAGCACAGTTTCGCTAGGCAGTTTCGCTAGGTGCACGGGCAGCACTTTCGCTAGGCAATGCCCGGTGACACAGTTTCGCTAGGCTAGTTTCGCCCGAAACTGCTGACGCAGTTTCGCTAGCCTAGTTTCGCAGGGAAACTGGTTTGAACTTTCGTTCAGGTATTTCGCTCGATAGTTTCGCTCGAGCTGGTCTGGTCAGGTTACCCGGCGACACTATAGTTTCGCTGGTCAGTGTCGCTGGAAGGAGATATAATTTCGCTACCTAGTTTCGCCCAGAGAACAGACAGTTTCGCTGGTCGCGAAAAACATACGGATTTGCCTAAAAATCAACCTAACAGCTTCTGATCATACATGCAATTCATTATCTAGCATCCATAGGCATTTACCAACATAAATCAAGCAGCTTTAACATGTTTAACATGCATTTTAATCATCAAATCTCTAAAAACACCTCTAAACCCTAAAATGGCCAAAATTACATAAATCATCATCATGGTTTGTTTTTACACGTAAAGTTTCTGACTTTATGGTAGATCTAGCATCCCTAAGCACTATCTCAGAAGCATACAAGTTTTCATGAAGGTTTGAGCATACTTTATAAAGAAACACATAGAAAACACATAAATAAAGGTTTTTGGGACTCACGGTTCGATCTAGGATCGATAGATGAGATGAGGTGATGGTCTTGAGGCTGAGGTCTCGGTTTCTTGATGGTTTTCTCGGCTGACCAGATTCCAGAGAAGTGTGTGTGTGTTTGTTGTGAAATGAGGCAAATGAGGCTACTAGGGTTCATTAAGTTTATTTATATCAGAGGCTAGTTTCGCTGGCAGTTTCGCTGGCCAGGCGAAACTAGCTCTGGTCTCGGGTACATTGATCAGTCTAGCCTGCTACCGGGCGAATCTGTAGTTTCGCTCGGTAGTTTCGCTGACTACCAAATTTAGGCAATTTTCACATAATCAAGTATTTACAATTAATCATGCTATTCACAATAATAAGTCATGTATTTAAATTGCATTGCACATAAAGACAATCAATGATGAACACATAACACATATGGACGGGTTCGGTGATCAACCAAAGGTCGTGGACGTATTCGGCCTAGTTATGCATTAGTTACTAAGTTAACACTTATAACGTAACTAACGGGTTTGTCTAACGGAAGTTAACCTTGAAATTCTCGGGTGTCACATCATTCCCCTGAAATTGGAATTTTCGTCCCGAAAATTATTCTTGTGTCGTAGCGTTCGCAGCATCAGCTGTCGTCGTTGCTGTCGTCGCTGGAAAAAGAAAGCAAAAAGTTTTAGGGTTGTCACATCCTCCTCCCGTTAAGGAATTTTGGTCCCCAAAATTAAATCATACCTTGAGTTTCTGTGGACGTTTGCTCAAACAAGTGAGGATACTTTTTCTTCATCTGATCCTCACGCTCCCAAGTATATTCAGGTCCACGCCTTGAGTTCCATCGCACCTTGACGATCGGAATCTTGCTACGTTTGAGGGCTTTCTCCTCGCGTCCCATGATTTCTACTGGTTGCTCAATAAATCTCAGATGTTCGTCGATTTCAAATTCCTCCAAGGGAATTATTTCGATGTCTTCAGCCAGACATTTCTTCTGATTGGAAACGTGAAACACGTTGTGAACTCCATCGAGTTCAGCAGGGAGTTGCAATCAATAGGCCACCGGGCCTACTTCCCCAATAATTTCAAACGGACCGATGTAGCGAGGATTTAACTTTCCACGCTTCCCAAAGCGTATCACTCCCTTCCAAGGAGATACCTTCAACAATACTTTGTCACCCACCTCAAACTTTAGAGGTTTTCGGCGTTTGTCGGCATAACTCTTTTGTCGATCACGTGCTGCAGCTAGCCGTTGCCTGATTTGAATAGTTCGCTCGGTCATATCATGGATAACTTCCGGTCCAGTGAGCCATTTCTCACCCGTTTCAGCCCAACACACGGGCGATCTACATTTTCTGCCATAAAGTGCTTCAAAAGGTGCAGCACCTATACTTGAATGATAACTATTGTTGTAAGAGAACTCCACCAGTGGAAGGTGAGTCTCCCAATCTTTCCCAAAGTCAAGGACGCAAGCTCGGAGCATATCTTCTAAGGTTTGAATCGTTCGTTCCGTCTGACCGTCAGTCTGCGGGTGATAAGCTGTACTCATGTCTAGTCGGGTTCCCAATGCTTCCTGCATTGATTGCCATAACCGGGAAGTGAATCGAGGATCTCGATCAGAAATGATAGTCTTAGGCACACCGTGAAGCTTCACAATTTTGTCGACGTACAGCTTTGTCAATTTGTCCATATTATCACTTTCCTTCATCGGGATAAAATGTGCAGATTTGGTTAATCGATCGATGACAACCCAAATCGCATCCGGTTGATTTGATCGATGAGGTAGTCCTGTTACAAAATCCATTGAGATATCCTCCCATTTCCATTCTGGGATCTTTGGTTGTTGCAGTAAACCAGAAGGCTTTTGGTATTCAATTTTGACCCTTGAGCATGTTAAGCATTTAGCCACATATCGAGCAATGTCGGCTTTCATATCCGGCCACCAATACAAACTCTTCAAATCCTGGTACATTTTATCCGATCCAGGGTGTACCGAGTATCTTGACTTGTGAGCCTCGTCCATTACGAGCTCACGGAGATTTCCAAACAAAGGAACCCAGATTCTGTCATTATAGTACGTGAGTCCATCGGACTTAACTTCAGAATGGCCATCTACACCACGCAGTGCTTCAGCTGCGAAGTTTTCTGCTTTCAAAGCTTCTCGTTGGCAGTCACGGATCCGATCCGGTAATCCTGAATGTATTGTAAGTTGAAGCGCTCGTACCCGCCGAGGCTTTTCGTATTCTTTTCTGCTTAGGGCATCTGCCACCACATTTGCTTTTCCCGGATGATATTTAATGGCCAAATCATAATCGTTCAGTAATTCAACCCACCTTCTTTGCCGCATGTTGAGGTCTTTCTGATCAAAGATGTGCTGTAAACTTTTATGATCGGTGAATATTGTGCACTTTGTTCCATATAGGTAATGTCTCCAAATCTTGAGTGCATGAACAACGGCTCCCATTTCCAAATCATGCGTTGTATAATTCTTTTCAGTATCCTTTAGTTGCCTGGACCCGTAGGCAATCACTTTATCTCGTTGCATCAACACGCAACCGAGTCCTTGGATTGATGCATCGCAATAAACCACAAAGTCGTCAACTCCGTCGGGTAACGCAAGAATTGGAGCCGAACATAACATATCTTTAAGCGTTTGGAACGCGCGCTCTTCTTTCTCACCCCATCTGTATTGCACTCCTTTGTGCGTTAAGGCTGTTAAGGGTTGAGCCAATTGAGAGAAACCCTTAATAAACCTTCGATAATATCCGGCAAGTCCTAAAAATTGTCGGATTTCTGTTGGCGCTCTTGGGGTAGACCAGTTCTTTATTGCTTCCACTTTGGCTGGATCGACATGAATTCCTTCCTCATTAACAATGTGTCCAAGAAACTGGACTTCGCGGATCCAAAAGTCGCACTTTGAAAACTTGGCGTAGAGCTGTTCCTTGCGAAGCAATTCCAAAATAAGACGCAGATGCTCTTCGTGTTCTTCCTTTGACTTGGAGTAGATCAAAATATCGTCGATGAAGACTATCACAAACTTATCGAGGTACGGCTTGCACACTCGATTCATCAGGTCCATAAACACAGCAGGTGCATTGGTTAGCCCAAACGGCATAACCAGGAACTCGTAGTGTCCATACCGAGTTCTAAAAGCAGTCTTAGGAACATCCTCTTCACGAACACGAAGTTGGTGATAACCAGACCGTAGATCGATCTTTGGGTAGTAGCTTGAACCTTGCAGTTGATCGAAGAGATCGTCGATTCGAGGAAGTGGATACCGATTCTTGATCGTAACTTTGTTAAGCTCTCGGTAGTCAATGCACATGCGGAACGTTCCATCCTTCTTCTTAACAAACAGTACCGGAGCTCCCCATGGAGACGAACTTGGACGAATAAACCCCTTGTCGAGTAGCTCTTGGAGTTGTGAGGAGAGTTCGTTGAGTTCGCTTACAGCCAAACGATACGGAGCGCGTGCAATCGGAGCGGCACCTGGAGCCAAATCAATCCCAAACTCAACTTGTCGAAATGGAGGCAAATGAGGCTACTAGGGTTCATTAAGTTTATTTATATCAGAGGCTAGTTTCGCTGGCAGTTTCGCTGGCCAGGCGAAACTAGCTCTGGTCTCGGGTACATTGATCAGTCTAGCCTGCTACCGGGCGAATCTGTAGTTTCGCTCGGTAGTTTCGCTGACTACCAAATTTAGGCAATTTTCACATAATCAAGTATTTACAATTAATCATGCTATTCACAATAATAAGTCATGTATTTAAATTGCATTGCACATAAAGACAATCAATGATGAACTCATAACACATATGGACGGGTTCGGTGATCAACCAAAGGTCGTGGACGTATTCGGCCTAGTTATGCATTAGTTACTAAGTTAACACTTATAACGTAACTAACGGGTTTGTCTAACGGAAGTTAACCTTGAAATTCTCGGGTGTCACAGCTACCCCCTGAACCGGTGGGTTCACAACGAGTCTCAGGACTCCACCTTCCACTTGGATGCGAACTCCCCCATTGTTTTGTCGATTAAACTGTGGAACGCCTCTCTGGGGCGGATCACGTTGCACATGTGGTGCACCATTTGGCTGTGAATCTCGTGCCCGATTCCTTGGAGCTTCAACATATGGCTCTGCTCCATATCCATATCCGTCTTCATCTTCATTTTGGTCATACCCGTCTTGCCCCCACTGCTCTTGTCTTTGCCAATCCGGTTTCTCATACACTGGGTTTTGTCGGAATTGGGGTTGGTTAGCTTGTCGGAATGGTTGTGGTCGGAGTTGTTGTTGTGGGGCCTGGCGGAATATGGGTTGTTGTGGTGCTTCGCGGAAGATGGGTTGTTGTGGATACCTAACCCGGTAGTGATAAGCTTCCTCATCATGGTGTGAGGATTTAGGAGACAGGGATGGAAGAAAGTCGTGCCCATGTACCCGAAATGGTGGGATTTGTTCTGGAGGGATGTTTGGGTCTTGAGCTTGTGGCATGGCGGGGTTTACTGGCTCATTCTGGGGTTGGTTTTGTGGTTGGTTGCGGTCTTGATTGAGGTTTTGATTTGGGTTCGGGTTTTGGTTGGGATTCGGGTTTTGGTGAATGTTGGGATTTGGGTTGATGTTGGGATTCGGATTTTGACCCTCCATGGCTCTTCTGTATCTCTGCTCTGCTCGGTTCTGCCGAGCTGTTCTTTCAATCTCCGGATTGTAAATCAGCGGGATGTCTTGCGGGAATGCCGCGTATGCATACACAATCACCTAAAACATGCAAAATCGATCACAAAAGAGCAAACCAATCACGTAGCACTGTTACAGGGGGTGTAAATAATGCAATAGAACAGAAAAAATCAAAATTTGGACGGTCAAAAATTGAAAAACTTTCTGTGAAAAAGAGAGCAAGGCGTACCGCCCAGGAATGAGGATTTCCAGGCGTACCGCCCAGAAATTGATTTCGACAGAAATTTAAAAAAAATTAAATATTATTTTTTTTATTTTTTATTTTTGGGTTAAATGCAGAAAATAACTACTGGAATAAAAGACACTATTTTTTGGGTTTTTTGGATTTTTTTTTGAAAAATTAACTGAAAATGCAAATAAAAAATCAACTAATCAAAAAGCGCACTAATTCCCCGGCAACGGCGCCAATTTGATAACGGTTTGTCAGGCTGTTTCAAATCCCCAACTTAGATTGATTTTGTAGTAGTGGAAGCTAGGGTTATCGAACCAAGGGAATATGTGGAAATTGATTAACTGATTAACTATATTAACTAAAATTACTGATTAACCTAAAATTACCTACTTTGCCACTTAGCTATTTTGAATTGTTGAGGTGAATTAACTACTAAAGTAACTAACTTTAAACTAATGAAACACTTGAACTATCAATTAAACGAAAGCTAACCACTTTTGGATCCTGGTTGGCTACCGATCTAGGCAAAACCTAATTACTTACCAGTGACACATAGACATGCCCCCCAATTGCCTCCTTGACCTAATAACCTAAGTTCCTAATGGGCTGATTAGTCCTGCCGCAAGAAAGTGCTAGATCATGTCAGGGGACCACTAAAACCCTAGGTTACTAGTTAGATTAAACAATTTAGCATTCGGGTGTTCAACGGTTGCAAGGATTCCGGAACAACTAGTTAAGTAATCGATTAGGAATAGAACGATTTTACCAACCAATCACCAAAAGCAGTTAGAGGTGATTAGCCGGACATGGCTAACAATGAAAACATGATTAAAATTAAAGATTGCATAAGAAACGATTACCGAATGATTGGAAGAACTCCAAGATCTCTAAACAAAGTGAAAAATTCATAATTCTCACCCCAAAAACGGCTGGGGATGATTAGGGTTCGAACTAGGTCTTAAAAACCCTTTAAATAGGTTTAGAAAATAAAAGAAATAAAAAATCTGCCGATTACGCCCGTAGGCGTACCGCCCTAATATTGAAAATGTTGGGCGTAGCGCCCGTACTTCCAATCTCATCTCCGAATTCTTGATTTGCTTACGGAATTCTCTTTGTTCTTTTTTTAAAGTTCACGTGCTCAGCTCATGACCTGCTCTCCATTCCCTTTAATTTCTAAAGATCATACTCCTTTTATTTTCTCTGTTGAATTAACAAACACAATAATATAATTATTATTAGAACTCATAAACAATAATATTAACACTCATAAATATTATAATTGTTCACGTGCCCAATTTTCAACCTGTCTTTATGATTCTTTTCAACTTTTCTTTCTATTTTAATTAATCAACAATCAAATTTATAAAAATTAAGCTCACTCTCATCTTAACACCTTAAACACCAAGGCTAATTAAATCAATATTTTTTAGACCAACTCGGTGTATTTAGGAGATGATTAATATACTATAAAATACACTTTTACACCACTCTAAAAGCCATGATTTATAACATTTAAGCTCCACGCACACGAGCCACAAACCACAGGAAATATGATGAGAATTAATATATTATAACTATTAAAAATATAGAATTAAATATATAAAAGCGTTACAAAATATACTCTCATCAATCCACTCCTAATCATCACGTTTTCTCCCTGAAATTCACGTTATAAGCTGAAGGGGACTTCGAGCTTGCTCAACCAGATAAACAACTCATGTAATAATTAAAAAACAAGTAAAATATGTTAATCTTGCCCGGTAAACATGTTGAAAAGAGGCCGTGAACTCACAATTATCAGCAATTGGTTGTGCGCATTGAATATTTGATTTATTGTCTTAGACGAGTCCTAAAATTATAATAAAGGACACTTAATATCTAAGCATGATCATAGATAAATAAATTCATCCAATTCGTTCTATATTTATTTTATAGGACGAATTTCGTAGATTAACCTCGTCGACCTATTAAACATTTTTAGATATGTAAAAATGGTACAATATATAATTAAGTTCAATTAATTGTTTAAATTAGAAACAATTTAATAACACAGTTTTATGATTTATTTTACCTACGTGAGTTTAGAAAACAAAATTGAAATAAAGGTTCAATTAATAACAACCTATTTGGCATTATCTTATTTTTAATAGTATAGGTGCGGAAGATTATCTCTTTCATTTTAATCCCATGACTTCTTATAACATAGTATTTATGTTAATATTAAATCTCTATGTTTTACGAAACCGTCCATTTAACCATAAGTTTTTTTTATTTATTTTATAGTCTAGACTTTCATTAAATACATTTTCACAACAAATTATACCTTTATAGAAATGTAAATTTGTTTCACTTCTAACTTTCATTACATATTTAAATACCATTCAAAATTATCTTGTTTTTCAATTTGAAAGTTTATATCATACGTGAGTTTTTGTGTAAAGACTATACTATCATTTATTTTCATTAACTATTTATATATATATATAAAAGTTAAGCAATGGCACTTTTTTGCACCTTCATAAATATGAAATCATAAATGTCATGTACAACAAAAAAAACATAATGTATTGCATGGTTAAGCATGTGTTTAATTAAAACCATTATACATGTTGATATATCATCATCATGATCATCATCATCATATTAATTAATCCGTAAACTTCCATTATGAATCTTTAAACACATGACTAATGAAATTCTCAACTCTCATATCATTATTATCACCATAATAATCATAGTATTAAATAGATAATAATAATAGTTATTATGGTTTATAATTATAAAATCATTCATATTCTTAACTCTTATTGTATTAAGAATATAATAATTAAAATATTTATTACCATATAATTATTAGGAATATGTATAGTTTTTCTGAACCTATATAAAGACATCAAAGCCTCATTTGTTTTTCTCCCCACCCGTCATCTCCTAGATGTAAGTTTATTGTTTGTCTTCATTTTCTACGTTTTTGTTTGTACACTTTTTTGACGACCATAACCTTGCCTTCGGCGTGAAAAAAATGTAACGCCGGGGGTTAATTTCCGATGATCATGACCTTGATTCCGACGTGAAGAAAATGTAACGCCGGCGGGTCATCTATGATCTGTTAGACTTTCGTGGCTTTGTCCGGCGTGAATAAAATGTAACGTCGGTGGCTAATGTTTGACCCCTCACATTTTTTACGTTTAGGCTTATTTCTCATTTCATCGTATTAATTTACCCCCTTTTTTATTTGCAGCTTCTTCGTTCGTGGCTGCTAGGCCTTCACCATCGTCATTTTTAGCGACTTGGACAAAGAGAACAAATTTGATTTTCACTCAAAATTCTATTCTAATATAAACATTTGTATGTTGTATGTGCTTTTTTTATTGCATATTGTACAACTCCTGAAGCTTCCCTGGTGTACCATTCTTTTTGGATTGGTTACAATCCATTTACCTTTTTCATTTTACTGGCTTACCCTTTACACGTGGTTTGGTGAGTCGGGCTATTTTACGTATGCTTCACTCCAAAGACCAAATACCATGCCTCGCATTAAATGCAAAAGCAAGCTTTTCCTTCAACCGTATAATTGCCCTCTCCTAACGCCATTCTTCACAGAACTACAGTTAGTACATGTGTGCCCCTTTAACAGTGTCTTCAGTACGGGCTACAGCAACACGGTGACTGTAGAACCATGCGTTAGCCTTCTAATTCACGGATCTTGGTTCAAACATTTTCACACCTCATCCATCGTCTTTCTCATAGGTAAGGCTTTTCATGCTTTTTGCTCTTCTGTTTGCTTCCCATATTTGGAATACATGTTTTCTTGGTATAATATTTAGTCCAACTGATTGGAGTTAGGGATTGTCCCATATGTCAATTTGTTATTTTTTGTCATCTATAGCTTGATTTGCAATGATCGATTACTTCCTTTTGTTTTTGAGCTTTTTGTTATTGATAAAGTATGATGCATATGAGGTGTTGTTTGGTTGTAGTTTTTTTTTCTTTTTGATGACTATTAGGTGTAGGGACTAGGGTGATGTTTACTTTAGGATAATTGTGGGTTATAGAGTATAGTTGATATTGGTAATTTGTTATATGATCATTTATGTTTATAAACTATGGAAAACTATAGTTGCTTAGATCAATTTTTTGTTTGTTGCTTTCTAAATGTTTTTTGTAGGCCTTTCTGCTAGCTGATGCAGTTTACTTGGCTTTAAATCAGGTAATTGTTCATTATGTAGCTTTTCTTCTTTCCGTTGAAGAGACCTGATATAGAAAAGATTTTATTGATGAGTGTTATTGTAGTTTCAATCAGTTTATAAGAAAATAATTCCATCGAAAACGTCTTGAAATTCCCTAATCTTGAATCCAGCTGATTTAGAGTCTATTTCTTCAATTAGGTCTATTAAACCAACAGCTTCACAGATTCTTTACACCAAATTTTAATCTTGAATGCCACTAAAGCATAAATTTAAAAAATCTTTAATACCCAGCTACATCCTTGCTAAGACCTAAGATATTTGGTGACTACATATTAATCTTATTAAACTAAAAAATATTTGTGTGCCTGTCTTATGTTTGGAGAACCTCAAATAGCAAGTGTCAATTGGAAAGGAGAACTATAAAGTTGTAAATAATATTTTTTTTTGGTTAAATGTTTTTGATTGATTGGGTACAGAGGAACATAGAGGTCCCTGCAACATTTTCTTATTCACACTCCGAAGAGCCTATATTTGTTTGTTTAATAGCCTTTTGATTTCAAACATAACTTCATGAAAATAAAAAATGTTCTTGGATACGTCAGTTACTTTATGGCCATATTATTATTATTTTTTTGGATGGAAGAAGTTTTGTATTTGTTCTTAATTCTTCATGTTATAGCATTTATATTTGTGGGCTTATAATGCTACTTGAGTCACCCATTGGAAGATTAAAATATTTTCTTGCTGTTGTTGTTAGCTTATTATTTAAAAGACGTAAGAGGAATTTTTTGTAGTAATATACACTAAACCACAAAACCAAAGGCATGTGAGTCCCTCTAATCAAATCGTTAATATTAGTAGCATGCCAGTTAACACACCCCCAATTTCCACTAACGGAGTATAACCGTGTGGGGTGTGATCCAGACCAGGATCCCAGACTTTAGTTACAACCAAACCATAAACAGTAATTATAAGTTAACATAAGAGTTAAGTTACAATCCAAAGTAGTAAGTTTAATAGTTCAGCGGAAGCATAATTTAAGGTTTACAATCAGATTTTCAAAATGAAGAAATTTAGATCTGAAAACATAATTCCCAAGTGAAAATAGGTTATGTGTACTGCCGCCGACCCTGCCGTCCATGATCCTTCTAGCGACCTGAAAAGCATTCAACAATCAAGTGTCAGCTAAGGCTGGTGAGTTCACTAAAACAGTCTACCCGTCACAAGTAGACCTAATGTTTATGAATAAAGACAGGTAAAACACAATCAATATCATACGACCAGTAAAATTCCATATCGTAGGTAGCTAGCCTATAGTTATGTACACCTGAATTGTTCGTAACCGAAGCTGACAATGTTTTGATAGGGAATTCCTATAAACCTTGCCTTCCTGTGTCTTTACGGATCACGGAGGGTAGGCTAACATTGATCTCAGTCCGACCGCCAGTCGGGAGGGTGCATCCCGTGCACCGCTGAGCGGGGGTGTCAATCCCCAGTAGTACTACTCAATATTACCTCGCTACTGTATATTAACGGCTCGAATGTAAGGACTTTTTAATAAATAAGTTCAACCCAGTGTCACATATGATATTATGTCGGAAATTTACCCAGTAAGAAACACCTTACCGTTTGGGTCACCATCCTTACTGGATGTAACCACTTGCGCGTTATCGTCCCTGAATGGACATAACAATAATATAAATGAACTCACCTTAGGTTGCTCGGCTTACTCTTCAATAAATCCGGTTATGATTGTTAACGAGGACCTAATAATCACATTAAGGTCTTAGGTGTAAGGTTGTGTTTAAAACTACTAGCACGTTGGAAAATACGACACGACATAACGACACACGACACCGATGGTTGATCATACACAAGGGTTCATATACATCAGAAGTCCAAGTAAGTATTATCATAGTATAAAGCATGCAAGTCATGGCATATCATTCAAGTAAATTGCACAAGTTTGGATTCTGGTCACAATTTCGCTAGCAGTTTCGCTAGACAGTTTCGCTGGGTGCACGGGCAGCACTTTCGCTAGGCAATACCCGATGACACAGTTTCGCTAGGCTAGTTTCGCTCGAAACTGTTGGCACAGTTTCGCTAGCCTAGTTTCGCCCGAAACTGGTTTGAACTTTCGTTCAGGGAATTTCGCTCGGTAGTTTCGTTCGGACAGGTCTGGTTGGTTTACCCGGTGACACTACAGTTTCGCTACATAGTGTCGCTGGTTGAAGATATGCATAGTTTCGCTACCTAATTTCGCCTGATGAAGGCACAGTTTCGCTAGTCGCTAAATAAACCCGTAAATTTGACTAAAAACCTTTCTAACAGCTTCTGTATCACATGCAATTCGATATCTAGCATACCTAAACGTTTACCAACATCATGTGAGCAATTTTAACACCTAAAACATGGTTTCTAGTCATCAATTTACCAAGAATGCATTCTCACATAAAGGAACCTAATTAGCATGGATCTTCACATTGACATGGCAAGTTACAGAATTTATGTTATGTCTAGCATCCCTGGGCATTATAACAGAAGTATACACATTTGCATGTAGGTTTGGTCATCTAATCAAGTAATGCACAAAGGGAAACATAGAAGAAGTGGTCTTGGGGACTCACGGTTGATTTCCAAGCTCAAATGGATGGTGATTTGGGGCTGGTCTCCTTGGTTCGTGCTGGTTCCTTGCTGGTCAGAAATCTCGAGAGGGAGAGAGTGCAGAAGTGTGTGTGTGTTGAGAGGTGCAAGTAAAAATGAGAAGTTTGGCTTGGGGTTTCTATATATCTGGTGCTAGTTTCGCTGGTAGTGTCGCTGGCTGTTTCGCTGGCAGTTTCGCTAGCCACGTGAAACTGGTCATGCATTAGCTACCGGGCGAAACTGTAATTTCGCTAGGTAGTTTCGCTGGCCTCCAAGAAAGGGGTCAATTTTACATTCTAAGTAAGATAACACGATTTCTCGATAAATCACATAATTTGCACAATTAATTAAATAAGCATGTTGCATGACTTCACACAGTAGTAATAAGTTACAAATCATATAACACATATGGGCGGGTTCGGTGATCAACCAAAGGTCGTGGACGTATGCGGTCTAGTTAAGTATTAGTTATTACTTGTAATGTGACTAACGGAGATTGCCTAACGGAACTGATGGAATTAACGGAAAAACTTAACGGAGTTAACTTGGGAGGTTACAGTTGTCACAGCCTCCCCATGTTAAGGAATTTTCGTCCCGAAAATTAGTTAGTACCTTGGGTTGATGCGGAGGTGGCAAGTCCAAACGATACGCCACCGTTCCAATCCTTTCTGTTATCGGGAAAGGTCCTATGTAGCGGGGGTTTAACTTCCCGCGCTTCCCAAAACGCACAACACCTTTCCAGGGCGAGACTTTCAACAGAACACGGTCGCCCACCTCGAATTCTAATGGCCTTCTGCGTTTGTCTGCATAACTCTTTTGTCGGTCTCTTGCGGCTTTCATACGGTTTCTGATTTGCACAATTCTTTCTGTCGTTTCGTACACCATCTCTGGTCCAGTGAGTTGGCTATCACCGACTTCAGCCCAACAGACCGGTGATCTACACTTTCGTCCATAGAGAGCCTCAAAGGGAGCGGCTCCAATACTGGAATGGTAGCTATTGTTGTAGGAGAATTCGACCAATGCCAAGTGAGTTTCCCAGTTCTTTCCAAAATTCATAACACACGCTCGGAGCATATCCTCAAGAGTCTGGATTGTGCGTTCAGTTTGGCCATCTGTCTGCAGATGGTATGCGGTGCTCATATCCAAGCGAGTACCTAACGCTGATTGCAATGATCTCCAAAAGTGTGAAGCAAATCTGGGGTCTCGATCGGAGATAATAGACAGGGGTACTCCGTGGAGCTTGACGATCTCGTCAATGTAGATTTGTGCTAGCTTGTCAGTCTTGTCATTTTCCTTGAGGGCTATGAAATGAGCGGATTTCGTTAATCTATCCACAATGACCCAAATCATGTCATTTCCACGAGGTGTACGGGGCAGTCCCGTGATGAAATCCATGGATATTTCCTCCCATTTCCATTCAGGAATCGTCGGTTGCTGCAATAATCCTGGAGGCTTTCGATGTTCTGCTTTGACCTTTGAGCATGTTAAGCACTTACTGACGTATGTAGCAATGTCGGCTTTCATCTTTGGCCACCATTATAATCCTTTCAGATCTTGGTACATTTTATCCGAACCGGGATGGACCGAATATCGAGACTTGTGAGCTTCGTCCATCACCAGCTCTCGAAGATTTCCGTGAAGAGGCACCCAAATGCGATCCTTGTAGTAGCGGAGTCCATCCGACTTAACCTCCGAAGTTCCATCTATGCCATTTAAAGATTCAGACTCGTAGTTTTCCCCTTTCAAAGCTTCCTTCTGGGCATCCCGAAGTCTATCCGGCAGCCCAGCATGAATCGTGAGTTGCAGAGCTCGAACCCTTCTAGGTTTTGCATGTTCTTTTCTACTTAATGCATCGGCCACAACGTTGGCCTTACCCGGGTGATACTTTATTGCCAAGTCGTAGTCGTTAAGCACCTCGATCCACCTACGCTGTCTCATGTTGAGATCTTTCTGTCCCATTATATGCTGGAGGCTTTTATGGTCGGTGAATATTGTGCACTTAGTGCCATACATGTAGTGTCTCCAAAACTTTAAGGCGAATACAACAGCTCCTAACTCCAGATCATGCGTTGTGTAATTCCTTTCGTGAGACTTTAACTGTCTTGACCCGTAAGCGATGACTTTACCCCTTTGCATTAAAACACATCCAAGTCCTTGGAGAGAAGCGTCACAATAGACCTCGAAGTCGTCAACACCATCTGGTAGAGACAATACAGGCGCGGTACAAAGTTTTTCCTTCAAAGTCTGAAAAGCTGTTTCTTCTTTTTCACCCCATCGGTACTGAACACCTTTGTGCGTGAGAGCGGTTAGCGGTTGGGCTATCTGAGAGAATCCCTTAATAAAACGACGGTAGTAACCCGCTAACCCTAAAAACTGCCGAATTTCCGTTGGTGCTCGTGGTGTAGACCAATTCTTGATCGCCTCTACTTTGGCTGGGTCAACATGAATACCCTGCTCGTTGACGATGTGGCCCAGAAATTGAACTTCTCGGATCCAGAAGTCACATTTGGAGAATTTGGCGTAGAATTGCTCCTTCCTTAACAATTCTAGTATTAACCGCAGGTGTTCTTCGTGTTCTTCTTTCGTCCTTGAGTAAACGAGTATGTCGTCGATGAAAACGATTACGAACTGATCTAGGTAAGGTTTGCACACGCGGTTCATGAGGTCCATGAACACCGCCGGTGCGTTCGCTAAGCCGAAAGGCATGACTAGGAATTCGTAATGACCGTAACGCGTTCTGAAGGCCGTCTTTGAAATGTCCTCCTCGCGGACTCTGAGTTGATGATACCCGGATCTTAAGTCAATTTTTGAGAAGTAGCTGGATCCTTGTAGTTGGTCGAAGAGGTCGTCGATCCGAGGGAGAGGATATCGGTTCTTGATAGTGACTTTGTTGAGCTCGCGATAATCTATGCACATCCTGAACGTCCCATCTTTCTTCTTGACGAATAAAACTGGCGCGCCCCATGGCGATGAGCTAGGCCTGATAAAAACCTTTATCTAACAGCTCTTGCAGTTGAGTGGATAACTCGTGTAACTCGTTCACTGCCAAATGGTACGGAGCTCGGGCAATTGGAGCTGCACCGGGAACAAGGTCGATTCCGAACTCGACTTGTCTATGCGGAGGTAGACCAGGTAATTCTTCCGGGAATACATCGGGGAAATCGCGAACTATCGGAAAATCTTCAATTTTCTTCGCTACGAGGCTTTGATCCGTAACCATTGCCAGAACGGCCATGTGTCCTTTCCAAAGGTACTTTTGTGCCTTGAGGTAAGATATGATTCCGGAGACAGTACCTCCCTTTTCACCTTGAATCGAGAGTACTTCTCCGTTTGCGGAGGGGATGCGTATGACTTTTTCTCGACAGACGAGTTCTGCGTGGTGCTTGGACAACCAGTCCATACCAATTATTACGTCGAAGCTACCGATTGTAAAAGGCATCAAATCTATGTCGAACTTACGGCCTGCGAGTTCTAGGGTACAATCCTTGACTATATGTGTTGCATCGACAAGCTTACCGTTAGCTAATTCAACAGTGTATTTGGCTCCTAGGGGTTCCGTCTTAGCCTTTATTAATTTGCAAAACTTAGTTGAAATGAAACTTTCCTCGGCGCCAGAATCAAATAACACATTCGCAAAGTAGTTGTTGAGGAGAAACTTACCGGTAATCACGTTAGCATCTTCCTTTGCTTCACCTGAACCCATGACAAATGCTCGTCCGCGACCACCATTTCCCCCGTTGCCATTTTCACCACCATTGTTGTTGTTGTCGTTCCCACCTTTCTTCAATTGGGGGCAGTCTTTCTTCAAGTGCCCTGGTTTTCCGCACTCGAAACACCCTCGGGGGCCTTCATTATTCTGCTTGGGTTTGTTCAGCATGTCACCCCAGCAATTTTTGGCAATATGCCCGGTCTTACCACATCGCTCGCAAACTGGTCGTTTACAGTCACCATTGTGATGTGTGTTGCACTTGTTACAGTAGGGGGACTTTCCCCTGTACCTGCTGGAACCCTGCCCACTGTTACCTTGTCGGTTTTGGTTTCCACCGCCACCGTTGTTGCCATAACCTCCCTTGGAGTCATCAAACTTCTTGTTCTGATTCTGGGAGTTTGAAGACCTCCCAGTGTTGTTGCCAGTATTTGGGAGGTTACTTGGTTCCTCATCTCTCTGCCTTTTCCCATCAAGGGCAGCTTTTGGGGTTTTCCTTGGTGGCAAAGTTCCTTGAGCCACCGCCTGATCAGTCAGTTTGTGCGCGAGCCGGATTGCCTGTCGCACATAAGTGGGATTAGATGAGGTAACCATACCCTTAATCTGTGGTACCAATCCTTCCACATACAACTCAATCCGTTTATATTCAGCATCCACCATTGTCGGACAGAGTCGGGAGTAAGCTTGATAACGGGTGGTGTACTCCTCTATTTCCGAGCCTTCCATTTTGGAGCTTCCAAATTCGACTTCCAGTCTTCTGACTTGATCACGAGGACAATATTCCTCCATGATTGCTTCCCTGAATTCTTGCCATGTCATGGCGTTTGCCTCATTCAGTCCCAATATCTGAATTTGAGCATTCCACCAGGTTAGTGCGGAATCCTCAAGCGTGCCAGTAGCATATTTCACCTTATCCCCATCTGGGCAGTTGCACATAAGGAACACCTTTTCTGACTTTTCAATCCACCTAAGTAGACCCACAGCACCTTCGTCACCCTTGAATACCATTGGCTTACAATCCATGAAGGCTTTGAATGTGCATTGGGGCGGTTGACCTTGGAAATGTTGCTGAGCGGCTGCTAGGGCTACTGCAACCCCTTGATTTATCATATTCTGAACCTGTGCAGCAGTAAAGGTTCCTGGGTTGGTTTCGGGTTCTCTCCGCGGAGGCATGATTTCTAGCAAATTAATGCAAAACTTCCAAAGGTTAGTATTCCAAATACTAGAAGGTTGCTAAGTTCCGTTAAGTGTAATTCACCTAAGGCATTCATTTACATGAACAGTGAAAAGAAAATTTCCACCCAAAATTTTCAGGTTTTTAATACCGTCACAAGACAAGAATTCTAAATGAGGATCATCTTCAGCACGCGGGGCAGTACTTTGCGGAACGGGTTGCAACCAAAGTTTTCAAAACAGTTACAGTTCAGAAAATTTTTCTTTTAAAATGTTCTGGTTCGCTGTAACCAATGGCTCTGATACCAATCTGTCACACCCCCAATTTCCACTAACGGAGTATAACCGTGTGGGGTGTGATCCAGACCAGGATCCCAGACTTTAGTTACAACCAAACCATAAACAGTAATTATAAGTTAACATAAGAGTTAAGTTACAATCCAAAGTAGTAAGTTTAATAGTTCAGTGGAAGCATAATTTAAGGTTTACAATCAGATTTTCAAAATGAAGAAATTTAGATCTGAAAACATAATTCCCAAGTGAAAATAGGTTATGTGTACTGCCGCCGACCCTGCCGTCCATGATCCTTCTAGCGACCTGAAAAGCATTCAACAATCAAGTGTCAGCTAAGGCTGGTGAGTTCACTAAAACAGTCTACCCGTCACAAGTAGACCTAATGTTTATGAATAAAGACAGGTAAAACACAATCAATATCATACGACCAGTAAAATTCCATATCGTAGGTAGCTAGCCTATAGTTATGTACACCTGAATTGTTCGTAACCGAAGCTGACAATGTTTTGATAGGGAATTCCTATGAACCTTGCCTTCCCGTGTCTTTACGGATCACGGAGGGTAGGCTAACATTGATCTCAGTCCGACCGCTAGTCGGGAGGGTGCATCCCGTGCACCGCTGAGCGGGGGTGTCAATCCCCAGTAGTACTACTCAATATTACCTCGCTACTGTATATTAACGGCTCGAATGTAAGGACTTTTTAATAAATAAGTTCAACCCAGTGTCACATATGATATTATGTCGGAAATTTACCCAGTAAGAAACACCTTACCGTTTGGGTCACCATCCTTACCGGATGTAACCACTTGCGCGTTATCGTCCCTGAATGGACATAACAATAATATAAATGAACTCACCTTAGGTTGCTCGACTTACTCTTCAATAAATCCGGTTATGATTGTTAACGAGGACCTAATAATCACATTAAGGTCTTAGGTGTAAGGTTGTGTTTAAAACTACTAGCACGTTGGAAAATACGACACGACATAACGACACACGACACCGATGGTTGATCATACACAAGGGTTCATATACATCAGAAGTCCAAGTAAGTATTATCATAGTATAAAGCATGCAAGTCATGGCATATCATTCAAGTAAATTGCACAAGTTTGGATTCTGGTCACAATTTCGCTAGCAGTTTCGCTAGACAGTTTCGCTGGGTGCACGGGCAGCACTTTCGCTAGGCAATACCTGATGACACAGTTTCGCTAGGCTAGTTCCGCTCGAAACTGTTGGCACAGTTTCGCTAGCCTAGTTTCGCCCGAAACTGGTTTGAACTTTCGTTCAGGGAATTTCGCTCGGTAGTTTCGTTCGGACAGGTCTGGTTGGTTTACCCGGCGACACTACAGTTTCGCTACATAGTGTCGCTGGTTGAAGATATGCATAGTTTCGCTACCTAATTTCGCCTGATGAAGGCACAGTTTCGCTAGTCGCTAAATAAACCCATAAATTTGACTAAAAACCTTTCTAACAGCTTCTGTATCACATGCAATTCGATATCTAGCATACCTAAACGTTTACCAACATCATGTGAGCAATTTTAACACCTAAAACATGGTTTCTAGTCATCAATTTACCAAGAATGCATTCTCACATAAAGGAACCTAATTAGCATGGATCTTCACATTGACATGGCAAGTTACAGAATTTATGTTATGTCTAGCATCCCTGGGCATTATAACAGAAGTATACACATTTGCATGTAGGTTTGGTCATCTAATCAAGTAATGCACAAAGGGAAACATAGAAGAAGTGGTCTTGGGGACTCACGGTTGATTTCCAAGCTCAAATGGATGGTGATTTGGGGCTGGTCTCCTTGGTTCGTGCTGGTTCCTTGCTGGTCAGAAATCTCGAGAGGGAGAGAGTGCAGAAGTGTGTGTGTGTTGAGAGGTGCAAGTAAAAATGAGAAGTTTGGCTTGGGGTTTCTATATATCTGGTGCTAGTTTCGCTGGCAGTGTCGCTGGCTGTTTCGCTGGCAGTTTCGCTAGCCACGCGAAACTGGTCATGCATTAGCTACCGGGCGAAACTGTAATTTCGCTAGGTAGTTTCGCTGGCCTCCAAGAAAGGGGTCAATTTTACATTCTAAGTAAGATAACACGATTTCTCGATAAATCACATAATTTGCACAATTAATTAAATAAGCATGTTGCATGACTTCACACAGTAGTAATAAGTTACAAATCATATAACACATATGGGCGGGTTCGGTGATCAACCAAAGGTCGTGGACGTATGCGGTCTAGTTAAGTATTAGTTATTACTTGTAATGTGACTAACGGAGATTGCCTAACGGAACTGATGGAATTAACGGAAAAACTTAACGGAGTTAACTTGGGAGGTTACAGTTGTCACACCAGTGTTAAACAACATCAACAGCTTTTTGGACATCCTAGATGTATTGGCAGTAATGCACCTTCATATGTAAATATAAACTAGCAAAAACTTTAGAAGGCTTTTGGCAATCTTATGGTTGCCACAATCAGTACAAACTGATGTAAGGAATATCAAATTCCTGGCATATATTAAAGGAACATAAAGTTCCCATTTTGGTTACTAGCTTTTTGTTTAATCTTTCTATGCTTTCTGGTTCACCATTTTTGGGATCTTGGTTTGATTTTCTTAATGTGTTCTAAGGTTTGGAGCTTCACTGTTAGTTTTGGCACTTAAAGCATGATGATTGTTTGTATAAATAGAGCTTTCTTTAGTCAAATAATTGTTAATGGCCTTAATAAGCATTATTCAGGGATGATACAATTAGATCTGAAAACAAGGCTTTGTAGTAATTTCATTAGGCTCGAGGCTTTTATGTCTTTTTAAATGTTTTATAATCAAACAGGTTTGGGGTGTTCTGTTGATAAATTTGTGAAAGAAATAAATATGTACTTGCTGCTTCACAACAGTTTTGGGTGCCTATTGAATATGTATGTATAGATTTGCTTAAAATGCATAAAGAAAGGCAAATTGGTTATGTAAATGGATAGGTATGGTGGATTAAAACAGGTTCATTTCATGAGTCTAATTAGGAATGCTTTGTGACCCTATTTGATTAATTTGTTGCTCCTTAGTTTAATTTGTAAATGCTTTTCCTTATATAAAAGTTTAATTGCAAAGCATTCTTTGTTATGCTATTTTTTTTTATTGAGGAGTGTTACATATAAAACTTTAGGATGTTAAATTTTGATAGCCAAGATGCACATTTAGTTAGCTTAAAATTGTTGAGATCAGCTAACCAAGCTAATGCAAGCCTGCAACAGCCACAACCACCTGCACCGGCTGCCACAGCTGCAGTATTGATGCTGCCCTGCAGCAGTCAGAATTGCTTGCTCCGGCTACACCATCTAGCCATGTTAATGCAGCGTGAGTAAAACAGAATTCTTCGAACATCAGATTTCGCTAAGCCAACAAGAACTGGACCACAGTAGGCAGAAGGCAACTCTGCAAAAAGAAACATCCTCCAAAAAAAACAATAGGCAAAGGGAGGTGCGGCATGCTACAACAAGGTGAAAACACAAGAACCTAAATGATGAAGGTCAAGAAAATTGTGTAGAACATGATATGCCCGGCTTATAGTTAAAGAACATAAAGCTCCCATCTTCATTGCTTGCTTTTTACATCTAAGCATTACCTCAAAACCACAAATACGCACAGGCCACAAAAAAGGCAAACGGAAACGATTCCTTCTTAATACTTCCTGGCACGCAAAAAATGGAGTGTGATTGGTTGATACCTTTGATGGCATTGTTGATCATGGAATGATTTAGAATGGGCTATTTTGATCATTCATGTTTCAACCATGAACCAAAAGCAGGTGTGAAAACTTTATTTCCGTTTACACATCTTATTATATTATATGAAGTTTTCAACCCAATTTAATAAATTTATCTATTTTGGTATACTTACAGGTGGTTTGCTAAGCCTTTGCACCCAGGTGTTGTTGCAGAGTACGATTACATTTTTCTTTAGGCGAGGGCCTTGATATCAAAGAGTTTAATCCAGTCCTGTAAGTTCTAAGAAAGACGTGTTTAGATTCGCATTTTGATACTGATTATTTAGTTAGTTTGGTGCCGGATGGTAATAAATTAGTTTCTGATGTTTGGATAAACTTATTTGATAATTTAATATTTACTTAATTCTACTACAAACATAATACAACTTATGTTGCAACCTTTTATTGCATATTATACTACCCTCTAAAGCATTGGTTTGTATATACAAGTCTATGTAGCTTATTGTGGTCCAACGGCGATAATGAAGGTATGAGTTCCAACACTATTGTTTCGTATTCTTTTTGCATAATCTTTACCTGTTTCTCTTAGGGTTTGAATCTATTAATATATTTATGAAACCGATTGAAGGTAAACATTCAAACTCCCTTTTATTTCTTGATGTGTTGCTAATCAATTATTTGATTCATAGTTTTATGTAGAGCTCCGGTAGTTGGTTTTCAATAGCGTACTATTTGACATTTGACCCATTTTCATGACAAAAAGCTAGAAATGTGTTCTCTTACCTGATAATAAGCATTCATGTTTATAAGTGGGCATGTCTTTAAAATATGAGTTTGTGTGTCTTTAAAATATGACTATATAATTTGTGCATATGTTTTTGTCTAAAAAAAAGTGAGTCTGTCTTTAAAATATGGGTTTGTGTGTCTTTAAAATATGAGTTTATAATTTGTGTTTCCATATTTAGAAGGAAGATGAGGAATTTTGGTTTGGATGCTATGTTTAGAACTGAAGTTGTTTTGTTTTTATGTTGGATTTAGAAATGTGATAACTTTCCATTATGTTTTTGTTTTTGGTTATATATTTATTGATGTTGTGGCTTATCTATTTAGTTTTTTGTGTCTTCCTTTAAATTTGTATGGTATGTCTTATGCATTCATGTTTATAAAGATTTTTAATAGTTTTTTGTTTAAAATTGAATGTTGGAATCGTTTAAACTGAGTTTGTCTGATGAATTTTGACATGTTTGTGTTCTCTCTTATAGGCTCAGTTTTATGAACACTCTCATTGATTACGATTGGTTTTTTGTTCTTAATTTTTATTGTTGTTAGCAGGTTTCTTTGCTTTATCTTTGCACTGGTTCAAATGTTAGTGTTATAGTTGTCTTATGATCTTTTTGTCTGGTACTTAACAAAGAATAAATAGCAATCAAATTAAAAGTAAATACAAAAAATTAACTTACACGATTTAGAAGATGGCGGATAGGGGTGAGGGGGTAAGCAAATAAGGTTTGGATGGGTTTATATAGTATTAGAAAATTGGTCTCATTTGTTCACCCCCTACCCGCCATCTCCTACACCGTGTAAGTCATGAAATTATTTAATTTTGTGTGATCTTTGTTGACAACCCCCTCCTTGAGTCCGGCGAGAAGAAAATGTACCGCCTGAATAATTGCCTTTTGTTGCTTTCACCGGCGTGAATAAAATGTAACATCGGGGGCAAACGGTTTTTTTTTGTTTGTTTTTTTTATTGCTATCTTTTGTTATTCTACTCTACTAATGTTCTTCATTTTGCATTTGCAGGTTGTAACTTCGTATCCCATACCAATGTCGTTGAGTGTTTCTGAAGTGGGCAACTGCATATCAAATTTACCATTAACAATTTTGATATTTGAATCCTACTTCTAAACTGACATTCAATCAGATTTTTACAGAAAGGGCCAAATGGCCAAATGGAGATTACCTAACTATGAATAGCATAATCAAATTCAGATCTAAGGAATCAAGTTCATGTGTAATGTAGTGAATCAAACAAACTTACACGAAACATCTTGCATTTTTGCGATTCATCAACCATGCCCTCAATCATGCTAAAAATGAACCTATTGTCAACCAGATACCTCAAAAATTTATCTAATTTAGGATTCCACGTCTGATCATCGGAGTTCTCATCATCAGATCCACCGTTAATTTATCGTTCTCATCAGAAGAAACTAACCTTTTCAATTGAACTACTCCTGAATCGATTTGAACCTGAATCGAATCCTCAAGAGGGCGATGACGATGACGAAATCCAGAGGATGATGACGAGAGGACGATCATGATGACGAAATTCAGAGGACGATGAGGAGAGGAGGATGGGGATGTGTCGATGACGAAATCGAAATCCAGATGACGATGAGTCAATCACGAGAGGCAGATGTCGTGAGAGGAAGTTGACAAATGAGAATGGTGAATCACTGAGCTGCAATTTAGGTTAGGGCAATTGGGTGAACTTAAGAATCGCTGACCCGCATTATCTAATATTCAGTTTTAAAATTACCCACTCTGACCCTCAAGTAATATTAAACAATCCATTGTGACCCTCAAGTAATATTTATTCACCCATTCTGACCCAAAATCTTATTGACTGGTTGAGATTGTCACCCCTACCTTTTAGAGATTTCAGCTGGTATTTTTTTCTTCCACCCCTTTCTAAACGTACGCAGAAGAACGATTTACTAAATTTAAGTTTTATGAGTTTAATCCTCAAATTGATCCATAGTTTACTGATTTGTTATGACATGATATATGAATTTTTGCTTTATGGTACACATATCTTACTTTGAATGTATTTCTTTATGTTCTTGAAATTAACATGAGAAATTTAAGAATTCGAATCCTAATATTATAATTTATTTATTTTTTGTACATATAAGTTTTATGAGATTTTAGTGTAAATTGATATTATAAGTTGATGGACCTTTCTTAGAATATTAAACCATTTTTATCATAAACATGGTAATAAAGGGTTAAACACAATTGAGAAAAACAGATCCATGAAATGTCATTAAGAGTATCAAAATCATATTCCCATTGCATCACTAAAAGTTGACAAATTTAAAATCTTTTTATTAAAAAAAAAATGATGTATCTCCTTTATATTAAATTATCTTTGGTTCTTTTTAAATTTGAAATACATGGATATTAAACATAAGGTTAGTCTGAATTATCTATGCTATTAGAATTCTATGTCTTACAACATTTCTTTACTACTAAAAGAACGGATTATGCAGCATTGGAGTTCTTTAGTTTGATAAGGATTAATGTGTACCTCGCCTCAACGAAGGCTTTATATTGAGGTATACTTTGACCCGTTTCTCTTTAGCTCACTTCAAACGTTTTTTTTTTCTTCATTTTAGTGATTTGACCTATTAGAGATAAATGTAATCCTATTCGATGAAGAAAGTCCACATTCTACAATAGATCAACACTATACGTGGTCACACAACACATTACTTTTGGCCGTGCTTAATCTCAGCTTCTTTACTTACACTGTTACGTTTTTTCGCAAGCACTGGTGTGCTCAAAACCATTTCACATATACAAACATACTGAGCATGTTAGGATCGGCCAAATTCCCCCCCCCCCCCCCGGCCGTGCATCACACGGGCCTGCACACTAGGCAGGTTAAAAGCTATTTTATCATTTTGATACAACAAGAATTTAACTCTCAATGAATGCTTTCATTAAATTTTGTAACCTTTGAATCTCTTTCTTCCTTTTAAATGTTTTTATAAGGTGATAACTATTTTAACACTTCATGATTTATAAAAAGACATCTTTTTGCATTTGAAATACATCCTCTTTAAAACTCTTTAACATAACTCATATAAACCAATAACTTTTAAAGAAACACCCATAATATGAAATACTCCATTTTATGTAAACTACAACGTTTTCAACTCATAATAACACTAGTTCTATAACCATAAGTTTATCACAATTTTGTTGTTAGATTACTAGTTTTCATTTCTATTTAGTTTTAACTTTTATGATGATATACATGAACCCATTATAAACTATAAATCTTTTATAGAAATATAAGCATTTCACTAGGATTAGATTGAATGAATTCCTATTCGAACACAACTTTAAACTATAAAAATTAAGTTTTACCTCTAGTATAAAGATACTAGGTGACGATCCACTTTGTTGCTCGAAATAAAAGATAATAGTCTTCTCGTTATAACCCGATGACTTCAAACGTTGGAAGAAAACCCTTGGAAATACTAGAACTATTTACTAGCCCATGATTTAATTGTGTAATAAAGTGATTATTTAATGAAAGGTGGTAGTGTCATGGGTTTTTAAAGGAGTAGAGAGAAGCACGTGAGGTGTGGAATTTATGAGGTTGGTAGATGATTTTAATTCAAGTGTTTACTTCTAAGGTTCTACTTATATAACCATTGTAGATATTTTCTTATTTAGACAAGGAAATCTTGGCAAATCTATAGATATAGGTGTAGTATAGGTAGAAGCTTCTGCACCACTTGCACAACTTAGATACATGAACACATAATCTATTTATTGGTGAGGGAAATGTTAATAGTTGAAAAGGGGGTTTAAAGATAAAATAAGGGTAGTATGGCAAGGGTCTAATAGAAATAAAAATACAAATGAATGTTTGTAAGGTTCGTATGTCAAACGTTTGTTTCGGTTGTCACGTCTCAGGGTGAATTTAGACGGATTTGATATGCCCGTTCATTACTAATATATACACTTGAGAGTGAAAAAATAAGTCTTCATTTGGGTTACAATCACTCTATTTTATTAGATATTTAGAATCTGAGAGCCACTAGCCAAGACTAAGCTTAAATATTACTACGTCATCAGTGTGACGAGATATACGTATTTATTTATATTCGAGCATGACGCTAGTACTCATAAATTAGCAATTTATGCTTATATATATATATGTATTTTTTTTATATTCACACCATAATTTAACATGTAGATATATTAAATAAATTAACATAATAGTTAAATTATAACCTGAAATTTGCGATTGTCACATTCTCCCTCTGTTAAAGAAATTTCGTCCCGAAATCTGGGTGTGGCGTGTTAATGGTTCGACAGTAGACTAGGGTACACTTTTCTGATATGATCTAGGGTCTCCCATGTAAACTCGGGTCCACGTCTAGAGTTCCAACGAACCTTCACTAGTTTAACACGACTTCGACGAGTTTTATGAATTTTCCAATCGGTAATCTCCCTGGGTTCTTCAATGAAATTGAGGTTATCGTTCACATGAATTTCTTCTATTGGCACTATCAGAGCTTCGTCTGCTAGTCATTTCTTTAGATTCGATACGTGAAAAATAGGATGAACATTACTGAGTTCTTCAGGTAAACTGAGTTTGTAGGCTACCGGGCTAATTCTTTCCAAAATTTCAAATGGGCCTATGTATCTCGGGTTTAATTTCCCACGCTTTCCGAACCTAGGCACACCTTTCCACGGTGACACTTTTAACAGTACTCTGTCTCCAACAGATAATTCTAATGGTTTTCTTCGGTTATCTGCGTAACTCTTTTGCCTATCACGAGCAGCTACAAGACGATTTTTGATCTGAAATACCTTATCCGTTGTTTCCTGGATAATTTCTGTCCCCGTGAGTCGTTTCTCTCCAGTTTCAGCCCAACAGAGTGGTGATCTATATTTTCTTCCATATAAGGACTCGTATGGTGCACACTCAATACTCGAGTGATAACTATTATTGTACGAAAATTCTACCAGTGGTAGATGAGTATCCCAATTTCCTCCAAAGTCAATGACACAAGCTCTCAGCATGTCTTCTACGGTCTGGATCGTCCTTTCGCTCTGACCATCTGTCTGTGGATGATATGTCGTACTCATGTCCAATCGAGTTCCTAAAGCTTCTTGGAATGTCTGCCAGAATCTTGAGGTAAACCGGCTATCATGATCTGATATGATAGATTTCGGCACACCATGTTTAGCCACGATTTCCTTGATATAGAGCGTAACCAATTTGTCCATTTTGTCTGTTTCCTTTATTGGCAAAAAGTGTGCAGACTTAGTGAGTCTATCGACAATTACCCAAATTGTATCATGTCTTTCTCGAGTTAATGGCACTTTGGTGATGAAATCCATTGAGATCTGCTCCCATTTCCATTCGGGAATCTCTAGTTGTTGTAATAATCCTGATGGTTTCTGATATTCCGCCTTCACTTTCGAACATGTCAGACATTTACTAACATAGTTGGCTATTTGTGCTTTCATATTGGGCCACCAATAAAGTTTCCTTAAATCTTGGTACATCTTATCAGAACCTGGGTGAATCGAATATCTTGATTTATGAGCTTCATCCATTATTTCCTTTCGCAAGTTTCCCATACTTGGTACCCAAATTCTATCCATAACATATCGGGCCTGGTCTGTCTTTATTTCAAATTGCTTATCCATGCCTCGCAATGCTTCGTCCTTGACATTTCCCTCCTTGAGTGCTTCTAGTTGTTGATCACGGATTTGAAGTGGAAAATTTGAATGAATTGTCATACCTAAAGCTCTTATCTTAGCTGGCTTGACACCTTCCTTGCGACTCAGGGTATCAGCTACAACATTTGCCTTTCCAGGGTGATACTTAATTTCACAATCATAATCGTTTAATAATTCGACCCATCGTCTTTGCCTCTTATTTAACTCTTTTTGATCAAATATGTGTTGTAAGCTTTTATGATCAGTAAAAATTATGCATTTTGTCCCATATAGATAATGTCTCCATATCTTCAATGCAAACACTACTGCTCCTAACTCCAAGACATGAGTAGTGTAATTCTTCTCGTGTTCCTTGAGTTTTCGTGATGCATATGCGGTGACTTTTTCCCTTTGCATCAATACGCAACCCAAACCCTGGTGAGATGCATCACAATAGACAACAAAGTCTTTGGTTCCATCTGGAAGAGTCAAGATTGGTGCGCTACACAACATATTCTTTAATAATTGAAACGATGACTCTTGACATTCTCCCCAATTGAACTTCTTGTCTTTCTGAGTTAATGAGGTTAACGGTTTGGCTATTTTTGAAAAGTTCTCAATGAACCGTCGATAATATCCTGCTAAACCCAAGAATTGCCTAATCTCAGTTGGTGTTCTAGGTGCTTCCCAATTTTTAATGGCTTCGATCTTAGAGGGATCAATGTGAATGCCTTCTTGATTCACCACATGACCTAAGAATTGTACTTCTCGAATCCAAAATTCACATTTTGAAAATTTTGCATACAATTGCTCTTCTTTATGCAAGTCCAAAATAATTCTAAGATGTTCTTCATGTTCTTATTTAGACTTTAAGTAGATCAAGATATCGTCGATGAATACGATGACAAATTTGTCAAGATATGTCTTACATACCCTATTCATTAAGTCCATAAAAACAGCAGGGGCGTTGGTTAGACAGAAAGGCATTACTAGAAACTCATAATGCCCATAACGAATTCTGAATGCAGTCTTTGGGATGTCTTCACTTAGGACTTTTAACTGGTGATAACCTGACCTTAGGTCAATCTTTGAGTAGTAGTTTGATCCTTGCAACTGATCGAATAAATCATCGATCCGTGGGAGAGGATATCGATTCTTGATTGTCACCTTGTTCAACTCCCGGTAATCAATACACATTCAGAATGATCCGTCCTTCTTTTTCACAAATAGTACAGGTGCTCCCCATGGTGAAGTTATTGGTCTAATAAATCCCTTATCCAACAATTCTTGCAGTTGGTTTGATAACTCTTGCATTTCTGACGGTGCTAAACGGTAAGGAGATCGGGCTATAGGAGCAGCCCCTGGTGCCAAATCAATTTGAAACTCTACTTGTCTTCTTGGTGGCACCCCTGGCAAGTCGTCTGGAAATACTCCAGGGAAATCTCTTACAACTGGAATATCTGATAGCTTTCTTTCCTTTGTTTTCTTTTCGATGACATATGCTAATATGGCATGACAACCCTTTCGTAGAAACTTTTGTGCCTTGAAGCTTGAGATAATATTTAGTCTAGTCCCGCATTTCTCGCCTTGAAACATTAGAGTTTCGTTGTCTGGGAGTGGGATTCGTATTTTCTTCTCATGACATATAATATCAGCCTGATTTATTGACAACCAATCCATTCCAACCACAATATCAAAGCTTCCAAGCTCTACCGGTAACAAGTCGATACTGAACATTTGGTCACCTATCTTTATTGTGCAGTTACACAATATTTCACTAGCCTCAATTAATTTTTCGTTCGCTAATTCTATGGAATATTTTTCATTTAATTTAGAGGGATTAATATTCATAAAGGGACTAAGTTCTGAAGATATAAAACTTTTATCGGCACCCGTATCGAATAATACTGAAACATAAAGATTGTTTAAGAGGAGTATACCGGTAACGATGTTTGGATCCTGACATGCATCTCCGACTCCCATAATAAAGGCACGCCCACGGTTGTTTCCACCATTCTGATTCGTCAACTTGGGACAGTCGCGCCTCATGTGTCCCGGTAGATTACATTCGAAACATTTTAGTGCAGGCCTTGCACCTCCAGGTGGTGCATTTAATACTGCAGCATTTGTACAGTTTTTGGCCCAGTGGCCTGGTTTCTTGCATCGCCGACATATTTCTTTATCACACTGTCAAGTGTGATGATAGTTGCATTTGGTACAAAGTGGTAGGTTCCCGGTGTATGGCTTTCTGATTGGAGCTACTGTCGCTGCATAGGATTTGCATGTCCCTTGGCTTCCTTGTCCTTGAAAGTTTCCTGAACATTTCCCATGGTTAGACGTCTTGTTATCATCCCATTTTCTTTTGAACTCATTTCCCCTTGTTGTTGCCTTCTTAACTAGAATTCCCTTACGTATTGCTTGATCAGTTAATTCATGTGCAATTCATACGGCGCTGTTGATCGAATCTGGTCGGGAAGAAGTAACGTTCTCTTGGATCTGAGTTGGAAGACCCCAAATGTACCTCTCGATTCTTTTGTATTCAGGGTTGACCAAAGATGGGCATAAAAATGCTAGTTCATGAAATCTAGTGGTGTAACCAACGATATCAGCACCATCTATTGTGTGCTTCCAGAATTCTTCCTCCAGTTTTTGAATTTCATTACTCGGGCAGTAAACATCACGAACCAGCTTGATGAAATCTTCTCATGTCATTTGATGAGCTATTTCAAGTCCAATTGATCCAGTGACAGTGTTCCACCATGATAAGGCTCCATCTTGGAAAGTACCCGCAACATACTTAACTTTACAGTTCTCAGCACAGTTCCCGATGCTGAACACAGTCTCTAGTCGCTCAATCCAACGAACTAATCCAATAGCTCCCTTAGTACCATTAAAGTCACGAGGTTTGCATCTAAGAAATTTTTTGTAGGAACAGTTGTTGAATCCTTCGCTGCCGCCATTTCCTCCAGATCCGCCAATGCCACTTACATTAGTGTGAGGTTGGTTCGCCTCATATTCAGCTATAGCTGCCGCGACTTGTTGTGCGATGAGTTGGTTTATCTGATCTTGAGTTAATGGTACTACTGATTCGGGGCTCTTTTGTCTCGTTGCTCTTTTTGGTGCCATATCTCTTCTATTAAATAATAATAAAAATGAGTGATATGTATGTATATTTAAAACTATAGTTGAATCTTTTACGTTTATTCTTTCATGAAAATATATAAGTCCATTTATTTAAACCATTCTCAGGATTATACAAGTTATCTTCTCAATTCACAACGTTTTACTGTTTGCACATTCTAGTTTATCATTCTATAATAATGCATGAGTTATTTATTATAGTTTACCATAGTATGACAAAACACAACTCATAATAACATGCATCAATTATTTATATATCACGTGATTATTATCGATCAATCACGTCTTCTCCAAAAAGTGTTAGTGTTACCAGTTCTACCAAGTTACCTGTTCATGTCTTGATTACACAACAAAATACCCAGAAAATTTGACTTCTTACTAGTCAACAATTACTACATAACCTAGGTGTCTATAGTGGTGGAGGTGGGGGAAAGTGTGGGTAGGTGAAGTTTAGCCACATCATGTTGTGCGCCTCCAGTGTTGCGATGTTTTCGTTTGCCACCATTACCTGTTGTTCCAGCGCATTGATCCTCATCTGAAATTCATTTATCCTTATAACCCTTTGATTGTTATCGAAAATCGTTAACCCCCACTGATTCTCATAATGCCTTTGTTGAGCTTGTAATATTCCAATTTCCCTCATGCACGCATCGATGTTTTCCCTTAGAATATTTATCTGTATTTCTGTCTCATTGAGTACATACCAGGACCTATTGTCAGGCATGCAACGCGCTTGATGGTTTGATGGTCTACCTACTTCAAATCTCCTAGGAATATGCCTAATGCTTCCCTCGTCTGGTACTACATGCAGTGCTGGATCATGATCATCTTGAGCTTCCTCAGCTGGCATCGGTGGTGCTTCTAACATCAATAGTGGTGCGGGCTGAATTTGCTCTACTAGTGGGGCTTCGGTCACTGGCACCTCTTGGTCTCCTTGGCCATCTCCATTGCCTTCCATAGGTTCTTCAGTGTTGTACCCCTGTGCGTTATACTCAATGGATTCCGAGTTAGTTAGTACACCCAGATCATCTTCCTCGGAATCAGATGATAATACTATCATGAGGTTATGATCCATCTGAAATATACATGTTTTTAGTATGAGGAAACATATTTCCAAATAATATTTAAAAATTTAATATTAGTTCGTATGACACTTTTATCAGACACATGAACCAAAAGTTATAGTTTAGGACTTTTAGAATATCCTAATTCTCTATAACCATTGGCTCTGATACCAATCTGTCACACCATGCCAAAATCGTTGCGGAAGAACGAGGGGTGACTATCATGGATCAAAACAATGGCTATATCGAACAACGTCTACATATTTTTAGTAAACACAATTTATTACACTACGATGTTACAAGGTACTTTTATTACATTTAAACAAAATAAGACATAACGGAGTTCCATAACATTTGGACTTTATTTTAAAACATACGCAATAATTTGCTAAAACTAGTCCCGTTTCCTCTTAACATATCCGACCCAATAATCCTTCTATTCTGCAGCCCTTCCTTTACCTGAGACTAACATTTTCTTTGAAAGTCAACATAAAGTTGGTGAATTCACATGTTTTATAACTCGATAAAACAAGGTTTATTCTTTAAAAACAAGTTTAAAGCAATGAACCAAATGTGCACCAGATAATTATTATTGTATGTTTCAACAATAATGTGTAGTTATTACCATGAGCCTTATAACGCTACTTGACCTAGTTATGTATTTGCCCCACCGATATTTATGAGCATAATATCGAACACGAAATAACTAATCAAGTACTCGTTGGTCTCCTACCATTGTTAGTACTACTAACGACGAGTAGGGCCGTCACACCCAATGGATCCACTCCTAATTATCACGTTTTCTCACTGAAATTCACGTTATAAGCTGAAGTGGACTTCGAGCTTGCTCAACCAGATAAACAACTCATGTAATAATTCAAAATCAAGTAAAATATGTTAATCTCCCCCCAGTAAACTGTTGGAACTTTTAATAAGTGTGACTGACGCCATCAAATCTTTTCTCGAATAATTCGGTTGAAGAATCCATTGTGATTTGATTCAGAGACGCGGGTTGTGATGCTCGAGGCTTGCAAGTTTGGACCGAAGACGTTTTCTTGAAAAGTCAACCGTTCGGGTCAACGGTCAACTTAAAAGTCAACAGAAGATCGGTTCGAGCGAGTCAAGCTTCATATTAATTAAATCATCTTTGATTTAATTAATAATAATTATGTCATTGTTTATTTGTATTTGCTCATTTGTATGTGTGTTAGCTAGTTAGTGGGCTAGTGAGCACATGGGCTCCTTATAAATAGGAAGGGATAGCTCCATTAGAAAGAAGATGAATAAGGATGAATAATGAGTGATGTGAGCTATCGTTTCTAGAGAGAGAGTCACACATTGGGTTTGAGCTCAACCCAATGTGACCATGGATTTCCTATGACGAGTTTTGTAATCATTCGGTTCGTTGTAATCATTCAGCAATAATCAATGAATCGTTTGTTTTATTATTTCTTGTCATTTATTATCTTTGATTCTCTTCATCCCGTCCCCTTCATCTCATCTTTGTTCTTGCTCAAGATCGGGATTCTTGATGTGAAATCGGTCCTGACAAATGGTATCAGAGCGGGTACCGATCAGATTCATCTCACCGTGAATCTGGTCACTCGAATCTGTGATTTTGAGCTTGAATGAGGTGCTGATTGGAAAACCCACTTTGGAGACTTTTTCTACTTTTTCTTATTTTTGGAGCTGATTGATGATTTCTGGATGAATCTGATGATAGATTCTTGTTATTGGGTTCATTTGGGAGTGATTTCATGCTCCATATGTTCAAATCAGTGAAGAAATCCGAGATCTGAGCTGAAAAAACGAAGCTGTTAGAGTTTTCCCGTTTTTGGGGTTTTGAAGACTTTTTGAGCTTTGATTCTGAGTTTTTGGTGTTTTAATCAGTGTTTTTGGATGAAATAAAGTATGAATCTTGAAGGAAAACGCATTCCGTATCCATTGGGAGCATCAGTTTTGTCTGATTCGCAACGGTTTGGGCAGATCTGGAGAAACACACAGTAGTGTGTGTTTCACGGTGTTCTTCATGTTCTTGAGGATTTCCAGATTTTGGTACAGATTCAATCGATTTTTGCCGCTGTTTAAGGATGTGTGAGTGGCGATAACATGTTCTACAACAGATTCGTGTCAAGAATGACTTGTTTCCGTTCATTTTTGGGTTAGATTCAAAGATCGAAGTGCTGTGTTCATCACAAGTGTTCATAAATTTTCTGGGTTATATTGAAGATGTTCATGGCGATCTGGAAAGAGTTTGAAGTTGTTCTTGGCGATCTCAGGTGAGCTTGAAGATTGCCTTGGCGATCTCGGTTGCCTTTGGACGTTATCTTGGCGATTTCGAGTTAGTCTTTGGCGATCTGAGTTTGTTCTTTGCGACTTCGTGAATAAACCCTTGGCGAGTTGGCCTTGGCGACCTCAAATAAGGCTTGGCGACCTCGTATTTTGGCGATCTCGACTTTACTCCACAACTGGGTTTTCGTTCAAGATGTTGTTAGAGGATTTTTGGTCGTTAATAATGAAAGTGCATCGAATAAGGAGTCCAACGGTACCAAAATCATCGAATTCGGTCAAGTAATAAGAGAGATATAGGTCAAATACGGTTTTCCGGCGGGTGTGTTATTCTTTCCGGCGAGCTAGGGTTTGCGCAGGTTGAAGACGGTTCTTGGGGCAGACAGCTGACGTGGCAACATTGTATTCGTCATCAAGGAATGTCCTCTCTCTCCTGGTACGACAACTTTCTTCCGCTGTTGACCACCGATTGGTCGAAGGTGAAGGCAGCGGGACCCAGTCTTAAGAGAGACGTTGGAGACATGGTTGGCTGCCGTATGGTGAATGGTTGAAACTTGCGCGTGGACCCCGCAAATAAGAAAAGATCCGTTGTATGCCTTGCTGTTGTCGACCTCTGATTGGTCCTCAGCTCCATTACACGGATCAACCCTTCAGCACCATGGATCACATTAATCCTAACCGTTGGATGTTCCTGCTGACTTCATTCTGATTGGCTGAATAATTATGACGCGGATTATGGTTTTTCATGATGATTTCTGATTGGCCCATCTCCACTCACACGGATCTTGTGTTTCTTTTAGAGATTTTTAATACTAATGGTATTTTTAGCATTTTTTCGTTAAACACGGGGCATTTTTCTTAACAGTTTTTAACGAGACTTATAAGATGACCCCCGAACGGAATTTTTGAAATTTTCGTTGGTTCATGGATTTATTCCGTCATATTTCGACCGAGTTTTCAGTTTTTGTTGACGTCACGTCACGTTAGCTAACGACCACTGACGGACTGGTTTCGCTTCTCGGTTAAGTTTGTGACTGTTTCGTTATGTCTCACTCCAAGTTGTTTAGCTGATGCAGCGCTGATGTCATCTAACCGAATTAACTGGAATCTCAATTAAATATTGGAATATTCCGTTAAATCTCTAACGGAAGGCCGTTACTTGAATAAAATTTACGGTCTTCTCAGATTTATTCCAAATTGCACCGTTTTACTCAGAATTCTTCACGGAATATTTTTCCGAGCTCGATTTTCTTCGCCCAAAATTACGAAGACTCCGGTTATGAATAAATTTCTCGTTTACGCTCGGGATCTTAGTTTTTCACCGATTTGACATTATTTTTGCATCCAACCCAGTCATGCGGAACAAGTTCAGTATTTATGGATCATTCACAAATGTCAGCACCCGGCTTCCGCTTTTTCGCAAGATTGTCCGATTTCAGGATTTTAGTACTGTTTTCTCTTCGGAACTGAGCGGAACGGTTCCACTCTCTGCATCTGATTTTCCGCTTCCGCATCGGATGTTTTCAGAGGGATCTAGAGAAAAGGGGGAACTTTTATGGATTTGGTTTATCGGGTCGATTATCTGAAGTTGGAGCATTTTCAGTGATTGATTGGTTTATCTGATTCGATTTGTTGCGATTTTCTCTCCAATGTTCAGCATTCTTAGTATTGTACCCGACCCTGTGAACCGAGTGAACTGCAGCACTTGGATCTCAACTGGAGCATCAAGAACAGAAAAAGCTTATTCAAAGGGGGAATCTTTACAACAGAAAGATTCCGGTTTATCAGTTATTCTTCGAAGATGTACGACAGAGCGGTTCTTCACCAGTATGACAGATTTGACAGCGTCAGTCAAGGGGGAATTGTTGGAACTTTTAATAAGTATGTCTGACGCCATCAAATCTTTTCTCGAATAATTCGGTTGAATAATCCATTGTGATTTGATTCAGAGACGCGGGTTGTGATGCTTGAGGCTTGCAGGTTTGGACCGAAGACGTTTTCTTGAAAAGTCAACCGTTCGGGTCAACGGTCAACGTAAAAGTCAACGGATGATCAGTTCGAGCGAGTCAAGCTTCATATTAATTAAATCATCTTTGATTTAATTAATAATAATTATGTCATTTGTTTATTTGTATTTGCTCATTTGTATGTGTGTTAGCTAGTTAGTGGGCTAGTGAGCACATGGGCTCTCTATAAATAGGAAGGGATAGCTTCATTTGAAAGATGATGAATAAGATGATGAATAATGATGAATAATGAGTGATGTGAGCTATAATTTTCTAGAGAGAGAGTCACACATTGGGTTTGAGCTCAACCCAATGTGACCATGGATTTCAATGACGAGTTTGTAATCATTCAGCAATAATCATTGAATTGTTTGATCTTTCATTTCTTGTCATTTATTATCTTTGATTCTCTTCATTCCGTCTCCTCTTCATCTCATCTTCGTTCTTGCTCAAGATCGAGATTCTCGATGTGAAATCGGTCCTGACATAAACATGTTGAAAATGGGCCGTGAATTCACAATGATCAGCAATTGGTTGTGCGCATTGAATATTTGATTTATTGTCTTAGACGAGTCCTAAAATTATAATAAAGGACACTTAATATCTAAGCATGATCATAGATTAATAAATTCATCCAATTCGTTCTATATTTATTTTATAAGACGAACTTCGTAGATTAACCTCGTCGACCTATTAAACATTTTTAGAAATGTAAAAATGGTACAATATATAATTAAGTTCAATTAATTGTTTAAATTAAAAACAATTTAATAACACAGTTTTATGATTTATTTTACCTACGCGAGTTTAGAAAACAAAATTGAAATAAATGTTCAATTATTAACAACCTATTTGGCAATCTCTTATTTTTAATAGTATAGGTACAGAAGATTATCTCTTTCATTTTAATCCCATGACTTCTTATAACATAGAATTTATGTTAATATTAAATCTCCATGTTTTACGAAACCGTCCATTTAACCATAAGTTTTTTTATTTTATAGTCTAGACTTTCATTAAATACGTTTTCACAACAACTTATACCTTTTTAGAAATGTAAAGTTTGTTTCACTTCTAACTTTAATTACATATTTAAATACCATTCAAAATTATCTTTGTTTTTCAATTTGAAAGTTTATATCATACGTGAGTTTTTGTGTAAAGACTATACTATCATTTATTTTCATTAACTATCATATTAAAAGATATTTTATCATTTTGATACAACAAGAATTTAACTCTCAATGAATGCTTTCATTAAGTTTTGTAACTGTTGAATCTCTTTCTTCCTTTTAAATGTTTTTATAAGGTGATAACTATTTTAACACTTCATGATTTATAAAAAGACATCTTTTTGCATTTGAAATACATCCTCTTTAAAACTCTTTAACATAACTCAAATAAACCAATAACTTTTAAAGAAACACCCATAATATGAATACTCCATTTTATGTAAACTACAACGTTTTCAACTCATAATAACACTAGTTCTATAACCATAAGTTTATCACAATTTTGTTGTTAGATTACTAGTTTTAATTTCTATTTAGTTTTAACTTTTATGATGATATACATGAACCCATTATAAACTATAAATCTTTTATAGAAATATAAGCATTTCACTAGGATTAGATTGGATGAATTCCTATTCGAACACAACTTTAAACTATAAAAATTAAGTTTTACCTCTAGTATAAAGATACTAGGTGACGATCCACTTTGTTGCTCGAAATAAAATATAATAATCTTCTCGTTATAACCTGATGACTTCAAACGTTGGAAGAAAACCCTTCGAAATACTAGAACTATCTACTAACTCATGATTTAATTGTGTAATAAAGTGATTATTTAATAAAAGGTGGTAGTGTCATGGGTTGTTAAAGGAGTAGAGAGAAGCACGTGAGGTGTGGAATTTATGAGGTTGGTTGATGATTTTAATTCAAGTGTTTACTTCTAAGGTTCTACTTATATAACCATTGTAGATATTTTCTTATTTAGACAGGGAAATCTTGGCAAATCTATAGATATAGGTGTAGTATAGGTAGAAGCTTCTGCACCACTTGCACAACTTAGATACATGAACACATAATCTATTTATTGGTGAGGGAAAGGTTAATAGTTGAAAAGGGGGTTTAAAGATAAAATAAGGGTAGTATGGCAAGGGTCTAATAGATATAAAAATACAAATGAATGTTTGTAAGGTTCGTATGTCACACGTTTGTTTCGGTTGTCACGTCTCAGGGTGAATTTAGACGGATTTGATATGCCCGTTCATTACTAATATATACACTTGAGAGTGACCAAATAAGTCTTCATTTGGGTTACAATCACTCTATTTTATTAAATATTTCGAATCTGAGAGCCACTACCAAAGACTAAGCTTAAATTTTACTACGTCATCAATGTGACGAGATATAAGTATTTATTTATATTCGAGCATGACGCTAGTACTCATAAATTAGCAATTTATGCTTATATATATTTATATATGTATTTTTTTATATTCACACCATAATTTAACATGTAGATATATCAAATAAATTAAGATAATAGTTAAATTATAACCTGAAATTTGCGATTGTCACAGATACCATTTGTCGGGACCGATTTTCACTACGAGAATCCTGACTTTGAGCTAGAACGAGGTTCAGATTCGAAAACCCAAAAAGATGATGATGAAGATGAGAAGAATTTAGGATAATCAAAGATAAGAAAGATGATGAACAAAGTCGAATGATTTCATTAATCGAATGATTACAATCAAGAAATCATGACAACACTCTCTCTCTAGAAATCCATGACTCACTCTCTCTCTCTAGAATGGAAGACTCAACATCCTTGAGAGAAAATCATCCATCCATTTTGGAGACTCTTAATGAATGGGGCACCCTCACTATATATATAGTGAGGGTGACTAACAATAGAAACATAAATGAACAAAAATTACAAGTAAATGAAATAAACATAAATATTAATTAAATCAAAGTTGATTTAATTAATCCGAAGCTTGACTCGCTCGAACCGATCTTCCATTGACTTTTACGTTGACCCGACGGTTGACTTTTCCGAAAAATGGTCTTCGGTCCAAACTGCAAGCCTCGAGCATCACAACCCGTGTCTCTGAATCATTTCACATGGATTCTTCAGTCGAATGCTTCCGTAAACAGATTTGATGGCGTTAGTCACATAGATTTTAGTTCCAACAAGATCCACTTGCTCCCTACTGCCCTTGAACCGGGGGATAGCTCAATCAAGTCCCAGACATGATTGTCACGCATGGACTACATCTCAGCGTTCAAGGCTTCAAGCCATTTGTCAGATTCTGGATCTGACATAGCAGCTTTGTAGGCTCATCGTTAGAATCGGCTACTAACAGAACGTCGAAAGCTTCATGATAGCCAAGGTATCTTTTAGGCTCTTTGCGCGTCCTTTTGCTCCTACGAACGCTTGTGCTTGTGCTTGGCTCTGATGGTGCGACAATCATTTGTCGGTCAGATGTAGCGACCGTTTCATGGTTAGGTGTATCTCGAATCTCTTCAAGATCCACTGGATCACTATTTGTTCCTCGAGTAAGGAATTCTTTCTCAAGGAATTTACCTTTCCTTTTGATGGAAATAGTATATGCACCGGGATGGTAAAAGTAATAACCGGTATTACCATAGTATCCAATGAAAGTTACTTTTTCGCCTCGGGGATCGAGCTTTTTGTCAGATTCGCTGGTGACATAAGATTTACATCCACATACCTTGAGTTAAGATAGTTTAGGAGAAGCTCCATCCCATATCTCATATGGGGCTTCTCTACTTTCTTGACCAGTGCCAGATTTATTAGGCGAGCGGCGGTTAAGATGGCATACCCCCAAAAGGAGTGTGGCAAGGTGGTCCTGCACATCATCGATGGAACCATGTTTAGCAGAGTTCGATTTCTCCTTTCACTTACGCCATTTAATTGGGGTATGCCAGGAGGAGTAGGTTGTGAAACGATTCCACATTCCTTGAGATGATTCAGGAATTCAGCGCTTAGGTATTCACCACCTCTATCAGATCGAAGTATTTTTAATAGTTCGACTCAGTTGATTTTGTACTTCGTTTTGAAAGTTTTTGAACTTTTCAAAAGTTTCAAATATGTATTTCATTAGATAGACATACGCATATCTGCTATAGTCATCGATAAAAGTCACGAAGTACCGTTCATGATTTCTCGTTTTGGTTTGAAAGGGGCCACACACGTCGGTGTGAATAATGCCTAACAATCCTTAGGCCCGCTCACCTGAATGGGTGAATGGTGACTTGGTTAATTTACCAGATAAGCACGCTTCGCATTGATCGAAGGAATCTGCATCTTGGGACTCGAGTATCCCGGCATTTTGTAGATTCTTAATGCGAGCCTTGCTTATGTGACCAAGTCTATGGTGCCATAACGAGGACTCGTTACTATCAGCTTTGCTTCTTTTAGAAACATGATAGAGTTGATCATTTGTTAGAAATTTTATCTCATATATGCCATGTCGAGGTTTAGCCTCGAAATAAAGGATATCATTAAGGTAAGTATTAATTGAATTGCCATTGAATTTATACCGAAAACCTTGTTCAAACAACGAAGAGACAGATATAATGTTTCTAGATAAACCAGGTGCATATAAACAGTTAACTAATGTAACTACAAGGCCAATCTGGCATGAAAAAGAATATGTGTCGATAGCAAGTACTGGGACTCTTTTCCCGTCACCAACGATGAGGTCCATGATGCCTTGATCTGTCTTCTTCCACTTCTCGGGTTCCTGCAAAACATTAACGATGTGATAACCACATCCAGTATCAAATACCCATGAATTGGAGGAAACAATGAAGAGTTCAATAACATGTATTGACATACCTGATGATCAACCCTTATTAGGGTTCTTGGTCATCTTCAGCTTCGTAAGATAAACGGGACAGTTACGACGCCAGTGTCCCGTCTTATTGCACTCATAGCACAGGAGTTCCTCGGGAGCCGGCACATGTGGTTTCTTTCCGTTGCCTTCTTTAACCTGCTTGGCCTTGGAGATCTTAGTATTAGAAACTCTGAGCACGCCCGGCGTGGTCCTGATCTTCACATTGGGTATCAACTGAATAACCTCCTCGATCGACTCGGCTGAAAAATTAATCGCAAGAATGCGATAATGTTCCGGCAGAGATCTGAGCACTACATCAAGAGCCATTTCATCAGAGATGGAGTAGCCGAGGTCGATCAGCCTGTCACGATACGCTTTCATCAGCATGACATGATTGTATGGTGAGGACTCGCTTGCCATAGAGCAGTTCACAAATTGTGAAAGTGCCTTAGCTCGCTCAGTCTTTTGACCCAACTCAAATAAATCTTTGAGTTTACGCATGATGTCATAAGCAGTCATCCCTATGAAATTGTACCGATAATCCCGAGGTATGCTTGATAACATCAGGTCAGTGACGTCCTTATCATCGTCAGTGTGCTTTTGGAGCTCAGCTCGCAAGTTCTCATTTAGCAAGTAAGATGGAATGCTCGCGGTAGGTCGGCCAATAACATAGAGTTTCTCGAAGAACCTTAAAAGGTTTCTCAGGGTAGTCTGCCATGCGAGAAAGCCAGTTTCAGGGAAGGGGTCGAGTTGTACCATTGAGGTAAATGGAGGTGAGTATTCATTAGCCTTCTGAAATAAGCAAAGTAGATTGAAATTAGTATTTTCGATGTTTTATTCTTCTTTAAAAATATGTTGGTAAAGTTTATTTTTAAGAAATCGAGAATTCGTTGAGGCGACATTGCTTGAGACCGCCAAATTGAGCCTCAGGAGCAAAGTCGTGTAAACAAACTAACAACGCTTGTCAATTGTGAGACTCAAGTCACAAATCTCGGTATGAGGCCGCTACATACATATTAGTGTATTTTGCGATACGTTTAACCTCATTCGTGCCCACTTTAGCAATGCATACCCGCAGCGCAGTGTTGAAATACTCCAACACTACGAACATATACGTCTAAAGCGATAATAATCCTAAATGGTCGATGTGACGGACACGGTGTTGAAATACTCCAATGTCCTCACCTGATGCTCCGGTTAATACGTTCTATTAATTAATATTAATATTTAATTATCGTCAGACATGAACGATAAACCATATCACCACTCGGGACTAGTAAATTAATTTAACCTAATTAAAAATACTAAATTGTCGCGAATGACATATTGTGTGTTAAACGGCTTTTGGTCATAACCTCGCTTGAGCCACCTAAGTGAGATCATAAGGGACTTATTTAAATAAAATTAAATAAAATACATGGTGAACAACCAAGGAAGCAAAACCGTGCGTTCTTGGATCCGGTTCAGCTCCCACTTGCTTCGACATCCCTTTAAGCGTGCGTCCATTCTTCGAGTCTTGGTTTTTACAAAATTTACAATTACTAAACTAGTAGTAATCTAACTCTAAATTTTATACAACTTTGAAACCTTAAACTCGGGTCTATCCAAACCAAAAATGAAAAGATTATATGGGCTAAAACATTTGGGCCAACCAGAGAAAAACAAACAGGCCACATCACATACAATCATGTAATTTAAAATAGGGGTCGGCCGTAACACACAATATAATATATTTTGTAAAATTAAAATTATACAAGTAAAATTAATTCTAATTCGCAATTTGGATATGTCTTCCAAAATTGAGAATCACCGGTTATAAAAGGACCGGTTCTATTTTGCGCGCGGTTACAATGGCTCAGATACTACTGTTGGGTTTTACAATGTGTATCCGGGTTACCGATTTTAATTATTATCCGATTAAAACCGATTTAATTATATAAATTAATACAAGACTAATTTAGTAGCGGAAACGATTAAAACATCGCGAATACGAACCATAAACAGGATAAGTCACCGATCGCAACAAACATAGAAAAGCAATTATTTAAAATAAATAATTAAAATTAATATCTAAATCCATTAGATATACCTTGGTGGGTTCCGAGAAACCGCTCGAGACACCCGTATTCAATGGACTGTCACTAGTACGAACTAAGACATCTGACTCGAACCGGCGAGATAGATCATCTACGGTGCCGGCGGCCATGGGTGGTGGCGGTGGTGGCAGACTCGCCATGGGCGGTGGTGACGACGAAACGTGATCAACCTGGATCGCAACAGGAATCGTCCCCATGACTATCTTGTCACCGGCCGGAGGCGGTGGTGGCGATACAGTGGCGGTGGTGGTGACCGGGGGTACAAGGGCGCTAGTCGCGACTGCGGCTTCGGTGGTGGTTCGCGCTTGTTCGGCTTCTTTTTCCAGTCTTGAACAGACGCTGGCTAAACGAGGATCCATAAAAAAGGAGACGACCGATGGTGAAGGCGTCGAGTGGTGATCGGCGGTGGTGAGGGTGGTAGCGCCGGTAGAGTTTGATGCAAAGGGAGAGAGAGAGAGAGAGAGGGAGGGAATTAGGGTTGTCAATTCCAGTGACTTATTCCCCAATTCTCTCCCTTCCCTATTTTAAAAAAAAATCGCGGACTGGGGCTCTACGGACTGGGCCCGGTCGCGATTCTCTCTAGTCCACCAATCTGATCAGACTTTTAATCCAGTAACAACTGATAAGTCCGTTTAATTAAAACACGAGCATTTTAACCGAAAACGTTTTATTCGTTTAATTAAATAGATAAACACTTATTTATTTAATTAATCAAATGTTCGTTTTAATAATAAATAACGGGTAATTATATTTATGGTCCGTTGACCCGGGTGTTACACTTACGGGTCAATATCGGGTAGGATTCGTTAATTTTTTCGGGTCTACACACCATTTTCCAACACTTGTAAGGGAATAATTTGTGGCTTGTGTATTAAATCATCACTTGGCGGACTATTTTGAAGGCCTATGTGATAGAATAGGTGGAGATTAACTGGGTTATGGTTATATTGGGTCACTGGGCCAATTTAGATGTGGTTCGGCTCAATTAAACAATGTTTAAAGGGAGTTTAGTGGGCCTATATGGTCAAAAACGGGAATTAGTGGGTAATTAGGGTTACCAAAGATAGATTAGCTTGTTTTCCAAGCTAATCTCCCCCTATATAAGGATAGCTAATCTAGGGGTTTAGGGTTGCTGATTTTGGGGTGTTCTTGGTCTTTTCAAAGAAGTGTAATCGAAATTCTCCCATAGAGAATTTCGAACCTTTCAAGTGTGTTGCAATCAAGTTTCGATCTAGCATTCTCAATCGGTTTGTGTGTTTCATTATTTTCCTAATCGTTTGTTCTTGTTTATGTCGTTTATACTTGAATCACTCTAGTGTTTGGATTCCGCACACTCACTAGAGATCGTGATATCGTGTTTGGGTTCTTTTCGATCCTTACAATTGGTATTAGAGCCAAGAAACGTAAGTTTCGAGGCTCTCGCGATATCAGATTCAAGTTTTAGGTGACTAACGATTTGAGTTTGTTGGTGATTTTCAGCTTTTAGCACGTTCGGAAGTATTTTGCAGGTTTCAAGTCAAGACAGGAGCTTTCGAGTTGCTTAATTCGTGATTTGGAGACTTTTCGACCCTGTTTCTAGACTTTTCGATCGACCTCCTGATCGAAAAGCCTTTTTTGTCGCGCTGGTTCGATCGAGAAAGTCCCCTTGTGACTTTTCGATCAGCCATCTGTCGATCGGGAAAGTCCCCCTTGTGACTTTTCGATCAGCACATTTCGATCGGAAAGTCCCCTTGTGACTTTTCGATCAGCCATCTGTCGATCGGAAAGTCCCCTTTGTGACTTTTCGATCAGCACATTTCGATCGAAAAATTCCCAGTGACTTTTCGATCAGAGCATTTCGATCGGAAAGTCCCCCTTGTGACTTTTCGATCAGCACATTTTGATCGGAAAGTCCCCCTGTGACTTTTCGATCAGCTCCGTTTCGATCGGAAAGTCCCTTCGTGACTTTTCGGTCAGCTCTGTTTCGATCGGAAAGTCCCGCTTGTGACTTTTCGATCAACACATTTTGATCGGAAAGTCCCCCTGTGACTTTTCGATCAGCTCCGTTTCGATTGAAAAGTCCCTTCGTGACTTTTCGATCAGCTCTGTTTCGATCGGAAAGTCCCTTCGTGACTTTCGATCAGCTTCGCCTCTCAATCGGAAAGTCCCCTTCGTGACTTTTCGATCAGCTTACACTTTTCGGTCGAGCCGAAACTCTGCCCGATCGAAAAGCTGTCTTTCCGATCCAGTTGAGACTTTTCAATCCGATCATGGCACTCATTCAACCAGGTAGCACTGCGTCTACCAACAACAATGAGATATGTTGTAATCCTAAGTGTCAGGCTATTTTGAATGAATGTAAAGACTGGGAACGTAAGTTTACCAATGAGACCCTAAATCGCGAATTAATTACTAGAGACCTTAGGGAGTCCAAAAGTAAGACCAGAATATTTAGAGAGAAACTTGAGGCCATTCAGGTAGATGTTAAGAGTCTTCAAAGTCAGGTGAGCGATAAAAGCACCTATCTTAGGCTTGCTAACACTAAGGTAGAAGAGCTAACTAAGGAGGTGGAGGAACTAAGAACCAAACTTGACACTTCCCAATCTGCCCTCGAGAAACATCAAGTTATTAAAAAAGAATGATGGACTCTCATCATGTCTTATTCAAATCAGAAGAGCGACTCGAGCAGGTAAAAGAAACATCTGGCCTCGGGGATGGAAATATTCCTCCCCCATTACAACATGAATACATCAAAGTGCCCCAAACTGCAGATGAATTGTTGAAAGAGTCCTTGAATGAAGCAACCATGGTATATGGGCCTCAATCAGTGAATAAAGATGAAAAGACAGCCACAGAAGCAACTCAGTCAAACAACACTACTGAGTGTACTGGCTCAAGCTCTAGTGAAGTGAAGAAAGCTGATGAAGAAAAGTTGACTCCTTATCCAAAGATCGAGACTCCTTATTCCAAAGTGGTGGATGAGGTAAAGCGGGAACGAGTGGTAATGACTACCAGACCCAATGGTAAGATATTCATGACATCTGGGTCTATGTTTGACCAAGAACCAGATACTGGCTATGAACTACCATCCTTCTCCACTAAGTTCAAAGGCTTGGGTCATGATGGTGGTTTATCATCTCACATTAAGAGCTTAAGACCCAAGATCACCATCAAGCCTCCAACTTTTGTTCCTGTCAAGATTGAAAGGCCCGAGATGACAAACAAGTCTCCAGTTTCATCAGTAGGCTCATGCAGTTGCAGTTATAGAAATGCTGCCTCGACATCAAAGAATACATCGAGCACAAGAACTGAAGCTTCAAGGAACCAGTCCACAGTCAACCCAAGATCTGCAAATGGATCAAAGATGCAGACACAAGCAAATGGTGCTCCACCTCAGCAGCTAAGGACAAACGGTTACACGTCTGACTTCTATCTCAAGAAGCAGACTTGCTTTATTTGTGGCAATCCTGGTCACATTGCCCGAAATTGTCTTTATCGCCCCTATGAGCCATATTATCCGCACAGTCAAAGTGTTTCATCTCAGGAATCAGTTAAGTCTAAGCCAATGAAGGTGCAAGCACCTAAGGCAATGAAGACTGTTTCTCCTAAGATAAAACCCTCTGATCAACATTAGGCCGATGCCAAAGAGCGGAGAAAATTTTCAAATCAAAAATATGTTTTTCCAAATTATGAAAATTTTCATAAAAAGGTGCAGAAACCAATTTCAAAACAACACAAAGATGACAAACCCTTTAGCCCTGACTTTGTGACTAGGCTTATGTGTTTGATGAAAGGTTACCACCTGACTGATAAACGCCTCTGAGTTGAAATCATACAAGTCTTTGTATATTATTCCTATCTCTTTTATGATCTGTTCTTTCTCTTCTCAACCAAGTCTCGAGAAAAGATTCAAAACTCTGGATATGGGAATGTGAAAATATGTGGTAGGGAATGATCAAGCTTGATAGACTGCACATATTAATTACCTAGGATTTGTGTGTGACTGTCGGATGTTCATAATTAATGCACCTAAAAGATAAATAAGTGACAAACAGCCGGGAAAATGAGGAACATGGGTTTAAGAAGGACCAATATACTGGCAATCGCCTGGACGTGTTCGAGTAACAGATGCTGAAAAGGGTTCCTCAGTTCAGACAAAGAAGGTTTGATCCCAAAATAAAACCTTCTGGTTTAGTAATTTGGTATGTTTGTTTTGTTTCTTTTGTGTTATCTTAAGTTTATGAATTGGCCAGGTTGATTTGAGAAGTTTAAATAAATTTTTTATGGGTTTTATGCAAGAAAGTTTGACCCTCCCTCAGAACCTCAGGGGGAGATAATAAAAAGAGTCCTCGGGTTCAGGGAAAGTTGTTTGGTTAAGTAATGCTAACCCGATAACCAGTCATCATTGTCTGGTTAGTGTTTGTTCCATGTTATGCTTGATAGGTCAAGTGAAACAAACAACTCATGAACAAGAAAGTCAAGGACTCAGTTGACCAAAGCAATAACTCTGTTGCCGATCAAGTTGAAGAACTAGCCGAAAAAGGACTTACCCTATGCTTACGGGAAGTTTGTTGGTTGTTCAAGAAAAGCTTCCAAAGACTCAAAAGACACTGTTCACATGTTAAGGGGAAGCTAAATGACGTCAGTTCAAGATCTTCAATCAAGAATGCCAAGATAGAGGTTTTAAAATTTATCCTCTGAAGTTAAGTCAAGACAGTTACTGATGATTCAGCAAGGAATTCACATTTTTCAAGAAGAAGCAAGTATTTGAGAATCCTCCTCTCATTACGTGTTTACGATTTGAAGTTCAAGTTGATGCTGGTAAAGAGAGAGATCCATCAAACATCCCACATGCTGCCCAATGAAGATTGTAAAAGAAAAGAATCTTCATCAACCCATGCTCAAGCAAAGGAAAAGACTGCAAGTCTGAAGATTGAAAGAAGAAGACATTTAATATCACAAGCCAAGGGGAAGATTGTAAGGGAATAATTTGTGGCTTGTGTATTAAATCATCACTTGGCGGACTATTTTGAAGGCCTATGTGATAGAATAGGTGGAGATTAACTGGGTTATGGTTATATCGGGTCACTGGGCCAATTTAGATGTGGTTCGGCTCAATTAAACAATGTTTAAAGGGAGTTTAGTGGGCCTATATGGTCAAAAACGGGAATTAGTGGGTAATTAGGGTTACCAAAGATAGATTAGCTTGTTTTCTAAGCTAATCTCCCCCTATATAAGGATAGCTAATCTAGGGGTTTAGGGTTGCTGATTTTGGGGTGTTCTTGGTGTTTTCAAAGAAGTGTAATCGAAATTCTCCCATAGAGAATTTCGAACCTTTCAAGTGTGTTGCAATCAAGTTTCGATCTAGCATTCTCAATCGGTTTGTGTGTTTCATGATTTTTCTAATCGTTTGTTCTTGTTTATGTCGTTTATACTTGAATCACTCTAGTGTTTGGATTCCGCACACTCACTAGAGATCGTGATATCGTGTTTGGGTTCTTTTCGATCCTTACAACACTTATGGGGTTTAAATAGGAGAAAATTAGGGTTTTACTTGAAAATACATCCCAAGCGTATCACTTGGAAAAACTTTATGCTCCAGGCGATACGCATAGAGCTTCCCCGAATGATATTTTGTTCGATTCCTCGTTTCACGTACTCGGTTCTTTGTTTTTGATGTTTTTGAATCCAGTTTTCACCCAATTCATCATCCAATCATGTGAAACACATTTAATCCATTCAAAATGAATATAAGTACGCCACCTAACTCCTAACAATGAACATATAAGGTCACATACACATTTTTGGTCTGTTTTGACGTATGCAACGATTTTGGGCAATTCACCAACGTTCCGTGATTTTGTTAAGTGTGTGATGACTCGGGCCATTATAAGTGACTATTAGACTTATAAATATGCCTAATTTGACTTACGATACTAAAATACGAGATTCCCGGTTAAAGATGAATCGCATAAAAACTGAAGGAATCCAATTTGAATCAAATTGATTTTAATTAAATATTTCATTTTGAAAATAATTATAAATCATTTAAAACTACTATTTGGGCTATAAACACTCGAAATTGTCCCGGTACTTAACAGTTCACAAATCGTTAAAACACGGGGTTTCAAAATGGGTCGGGTTTTAGCTTATTTGACCCGAATTATTTTGTTTTCTTCATAACCCATAAACATATAAAAACATATTAAATAAACATATTTTATACTTATGTCAGTGCATTTGAAAGAAAATTAATATTAAATATAGTGTGTCTACACATCACTCATCACTAACACATCATCATTAGGTTTTAATATGTGCTAATTACGTGTTTACATTGAAGATTGGACCAAAAAATGAACCAAAAACTAGACCAAAATTATGTAGGCCCGTCGGATGGCCATCGCGGTCCGCGAGCAAAATCTAATAACCCCTCGTGGTCCGCAGGGGGGGGGGGAGGGTACCATATTAAAAATCATAAATTCGTTTATTTGTGTTTTTCAGTCCATCAATTTATCAAAAATTTATCATTTAATTATTTTGTTTTGAAAAAATGATTATTAAACATCTAAAACATCAGTTAGATGTATAAATTAATAAATACTCAAAAATCTTTCGATAACTACAAAACAGAAATTCAAAAACGCGCAAAACTTCAGTTTTGGTCAAGTTTTACAAACGGGTAGGAAGAGAATGTTACATCGCGCAAAATCCTTGCCAATTAACAAGATAAAGTTACAATACAGCTCCTCCACATTAGACTTAAAAAAAAACAATTGTAGGACAAGCATTCCTTCGTACGCTTTGCACACAAAAATCCTTTGTACGAGATCTTTCACTATACATATACATATACATATACATATACATATACATATACATATACATATACATATACATATACATATACATATACATATACATATACATATACATATACATATACATATACATACATACATATACATATACATATACATATACATATACATATACATATACATATACATATACATATACATATACATATACATATACATATACATATACATATACATATACATTACATTACATATACGGGTAAGGTTCTATGACAAACCGTTCATTTTTGGAAAACCTGGAAAACCACTTTGTAACCATTGATTTAAAACTAATGGTTGAGATCAAATAAGGGCACGATGGTAAATTTGGGGGGGGGGAGGTTTAATGAAGGGCATAAGAGACAAATGATATTTTTATTAATAAATGTTTTAATCAATTTCTCTTTCCTAATATACATCTCTCTCTCCTCTTTAGTTTCAAATTTCATACCAAATTTTAGAAAAGAAAAACAAACCAAATTTGTAAAAGAAAAAAAATCGTTGATCACTTCATCACCAGAGTAATGATTGTTACATAGTTGTAACAATAACTAATCAACGTATACAAATTTTGCTACAACTGTGTAATATACATTCGTGTAATAGTAATTTCATGCATATTTTTTCAAGAAAAATTGAAGGTTACATATGTGTAACAATAATTTTACATATTTGTAATCAAATTAAACATTTTAATGTTTAATTGTTAAATATGTTACAATCATGTAACTGTACTGAAGTTAGGAAACAGAAAAATATGAAACAGAAAAAAAATAAAAGTTACAGTATTGTAACTAGTATTGTAAGCATCAACATATTATTAGCTATGGAACAATAAAATATGTTACAGTATTGTAACATTGTATCTATTATCATGTAACTGTACTGAAGTTATGGAACTGAAAAAAGTTACAGTATTGTAACAATATTGAATCTATGAGCATATTATCAGTTATGGAACAATAAAAATATGTTACAGGATTGTAACATTGTAACTATATCATATTATCAATTATGAAACAGAAAATTATGTTACAGCATTGTAACTGTACTCAAGTTACAATGTTATATGTTACAGAATTCCACTGCATCAATTGATTCGTGCTCTTGATTAAAATCACATGGATTAGACACCCTACTTTCGCGGTCTTGATTTTTCCTTCTTGAACTTGATTGTGCATGATGACTTTCGCGGTCTTGATTTTTTCCTTCTTGAACTTGATTGTGCATGATGATCGTAATGAAGATGAATGTGATAAAGATGATCGTAATGAATATGACGTGATGAAGAAAAAACGTGGGATTAGGGTTTTAGGGTGAGTAACGAATTTTGATAGGTGATAATGAAAAATACCTACAAATATTCAAATAGTGAATTTCATTAATTTTTTAAAATATTTTACTAAAATAGGAATGCTAAAAGTACCTTAATACCCTTTCATTAAAAGTAAAATAAACAATTAAATGAAATTATATGATTGGTGGAGAGAGTTTTCCAATGATTCTCTACCTTTATATATATTCTGAGCCTATATATATATATTAAAACATAATGTGTATATAGTCTAAGTTCTTATAATATTTATCATGTCGTGTGGTATTTAAATTCAGATGAAAAATAACCCGGTAAGACCAGACGTTTGATTCCACCCTTGTTCTAAAAATATAATTTTTAATAGCTCTAAAATTACCTTTTAAAGTGACATCCCGATGGTTTTAAAATATAGGTTGCGAAATCAAAAGTTAAAGATTTAAATATTATAAAGTGTGGTTTATAAATTATGTAATTTAAATTTGCACGTTTGTCTTTTACCTTCATTAATAACACTGGATGTCCTTTATATTGCATAAAGTTTCACTTAGAGTCCTTTTGCATAATAAACCTTACACCAAGTGTCCTTTATTTTGTACAAAACTTACACCGAATGTTCTTTTGCCTAACGAACAAAATTTGGCTAAAGGACACTGAGTGAAACTTTGTGTAATTTAAAGGACATCAATGTAATTAGTGAGTATAAAGAACAAAACTTGCAAAACGTGAAAACCTAAAGGAAGAAATTTTATAATTCACTTGTTTTATAAATTATATTAATAATTCTAAAATATCTATTTTCTTTTTTCTGAAAGGCAAATTTGATCATTTATGTGGGCATTACCCACCCACCCGATCATCTACATTCCTCACGAGGAGGAAACTCATCATAGGTGAGAAAACCTCCTGGCCAATCTGAACCCCCATTTATTTTTTTTATTATGGATGAAACCTGAACCCAAGACATTCCACTTTTAATATTATTGGGTACCTCACCCTGGGTTGGGTTCTATAGAAAACCAACATGTTAGACCATAATCATATGCGACAAAGTGTCTCATGTATTGTATCTAAGCTAAAGCATGTTAGTGAGTCTTAGTATCAACTAACCAATGGTTAGCTGGGCAGCGAATCATTTGGCTAGCTAGATGGTTGGCCGCGAACCAAATGGTTCACTGGTTGGTTCGTTAGCCGGTTAGTTGAACACTATAAATACTTCATGTTAGAGAGAGTTCACTAGTTTTATCATTTTCTATCATTCTTAACTGTGTGTAATCTGTGATGTTTTCTCTCTCTAGATCTTATACTCATCTCTTAGTGGAATCAATAAAGCAAAGCTTATTTACATTGTGTTCATTGTGTTTGATCGAATCATGCAGTAGTAAGATCCATTCTGGTACTTACAAGTAGTATCAGAGCAATCCAGGTTGCTCTACTGCTTTGATTAAATCAAATTCGGAGTTTTCTAGTAAGAGAAACTGGGGTTTTGATCAGTTTTCATCAATTCTTCTCAATTTCCAGTGTTTCTGATGTCAAACTTGATTTTAAAACGTTCCTAGTGTGTTTTCGTTGCTCAATGCTGCAAATTATAGTCCAAAACCTTTAAATTCGTGAAAATTCGAAAATTTCACTCTGGTTCGCCGCTTGAAATTGTTGGTTCGCTGGTTGAGTTTATTGGTTTGTTGGTTAAGTTTATTAGTTCGCCGGATGAGTCTATTGGTTCACTAGTTGGTTCGATAGGCAATCTTCAACAATGGTTCGGTGCGGTTAAAACTAACCATTTGGTTCGCCAGGTTATTGGTTCGCCACGATACTTGGTTCGTTAGGTTTGGTTCGGTTCGCTAAGGATATTCTTTGTTTGGTCAAAGCTTTTGGTTCGCTGGAAGGATTTTTAGTTCGCTAGCAGAATAATAGTGTTTACTAAAACTGATGTAACTTGAGTTCTGTTTTGAGTTACGGAACCCAATACCAGCAAAAACGACAGTCTCAGAGAGATTTACACTTTTACTCGCCTTACGGCCAATACCTTCCATTTCAACCCCCAAAATCCGTTTCTAAGACCTTCATTTTTGTCTTCGTAATTTTCAATACCGAAAAGTTTATCTTAATATGTCTGATTATCAAGCATTATAGTTGCTCAAACTTCAAGCAACTCATGATGAGTTATGATAACGAAATAGAAACAACCAAAAAGTTCCCAAGTTACTAAGAGTGGAGGATTACCACAATTGGAAGAAACGATTTGAATCATACATATTTTATCAAGATGTTGTTGGATACCAATTGAAACAAAGTATGAGTATTCAATGACAAAAAGATGATAAGTGATTTTGATGCTGATGAAAGAAATTTTTTTGCAAGAGAGAATAAAACTTATAGTTTTCTTACAATGGCGTTACCAAATAATTTGTGCACCAGTTTAAGAATTTTACAACTTCTAAGGAACTATGGGATGCTATTTCAGAAAGATGCGAGGGTAATGAGCAATATAAAAAGAGTCGAAAGAAAGTTTTGAAAAAAGAATTCGATAATTTTGGACATTGTGAGAATGATAAAATATCGGACTTGATTGCAAGATTTTCACATTTAATAAATGAATTTTAGGTTGTGCACGTTACAAAAGAGGATGATGAATTAAAAGGGAAATTTCCGGAAGCTTTACCTAACAAATGGGAAAATTATGTGTTGCTGTTAACTCATGATCCAAATTATTCAAGTTGGACATTCAATCATATGACAAGCAAATTACAAGCTCATGAAATGGAAATGATTGTGAAAAAGTCAGCAAGTGTTTCTGTTCAGAATCCTGAATTATACTTTGGTGAAAATTCAGCTACTGTGAATGCTAAAGCTAAGTCAAGTGTGTAGTTCAAGTCTAAATCCTGCTCCAACAACTTTTCTTGCTGGGAAGTATGAAAATTCTAGTTGTTCTTCAGGTTGCATTATTACAACTCCTGATAAATCAACAAACAGTTCTATTCCTGTCAAAAGAACTGAAGATTTAGCTGCATTGATATCTGCTTTCATATCAACGTCTGGTGGATCAATATTCGGTAAAATTGGTGAAGCTGGTTTGTTTGGAGACGACTTAGATCAGTTGGATGATGATCAGTTGAATGAGTTAGATTTGAATTGGCAGTTTTCTATGTTGGTTCAAAGAGGAAGAAGATTCATGAAGAAACATGGAAATAAATCTTTTATTCCAGGAGGGAAACTTGGATTTGATAACTCAAAGGTTAAATGTTATAAATGTTCCAAGATTGGACATTTTGCTCGTGAATGCAATCAATCAGCATCTGAGAAGTCTAATTCAGATAATCATGTTCACAAATCTAGTACATCTAATGGTACAGAAGCCAAAGCTATGGTATATCAAGTTCATGAAGGTATTGATTGGTCACAACATTTTTCAGAACAATATCCGGATGAATCCGCTTTTATCTGTCATTCTCAAGCAAATGATGCTAGAATGGAAACTATGTCTGAACTTTGTTTCACTGATGAATCATTTCAAGCGTTGATGGAAAATGTGCATGTTGACTCAATTGATTCTGATTCTGAAGTAAGTGGTTATGAGTCTACTTGTGAATTTTGTTCACAAAAAGATAGAAAGATTCGATAATTGATTAAAGTAAACGAATGTTTGGTTGTTGAAAGCAAAAAAGAAGGAAGAAAAGTTAGAGATTTACAAAAAGAAATGTGTAGATTCTGATGATATTATCAAGACAAAGGGAAATTAATCACATAAAAGAGTTTGATGTTGGAAGAGTTAGAAGAACTCAAGAAAAGATATGAAGAAGTAAAATTTCAGCATTTATCTACTTTGGATCACTACAAGAAATTATCATAAAATTGTGTTCAAAATGATCAACAGAAATTACAACTTCAAAATGAAAATGAAGAGCTCATGACAAAAGTTGTCAAGTTACCTGCTGAGAATGAAAAGTTGTTAAAGGAAGTTGAAGAACATAAACTCAAAGCTGAAGAAGTTTGTGAAGATTTTGATGCTTTGTTTGAGAAATTAAAAACAAAGCTTGATGTTCTTAATCAAACTTGTGATGAACTTGCTGCAAAAGCAAAGAGTTATGAAAATGATAACACTATTCTTGTTGAAGCTAAAGCTGAGTTGATTCGGCAAAATAAATTGTTGAACAGAAATGTTAACATTTACATCAAAAAATGGGAAAAGTGACACAAGAAGTGTATGATGCACATGATAATTTGAGAAGAGAAAAATCATTGTCAAACAGAGTTTCAGAGCAGTTAATTTGTGACAACTGCCAATTTCCTGGGTTAACCCAGTTAACTCTCAGTTAAGACATGTCAATGTGTACTAGTCATTTTATGTCACGTCTGTGTCACGTGCACTTGTTTTACCAAGTCTGTCCTGATGCACTGGTTGATCACCATTTCAACATAAACAAACCAACATTTGAATCATTGTGGAAATTCATGATTATTTGTGGCTATCTGTAATTTTAGATAAATGATGTATGTGATGTACGCTACGTGTTTATATGACGTTACGTGTCTGCATGCAGTCTATATTTATGATTATACGTGTTAGCAAATTTATACATGTTAGATTTTTGTTAATAAAAATCCCGTCCATGTGTGTTTTTATAATTACTGTTACTAAATGCATTTGTAAGAAACGTTGTAAGTGGGGCCTTAAACACTTCTAGTTGTTCCTAGTCTTTCCTTCTTGCCAATAATTCGGTTTTGACCCCCTCCCTAATTGCCTTGGCCGAAATTTCTCTTGTTAGAAAAGAGAAATCGGTTTCTTGGTGAGCAAAGGACTAGGAGGGAACCAATTTAGGATAGGATTGCAATCAAGCCAACCCTAATCCTCCCTCCCACTCTCATTGACAACATCCACACTCTTTCTCTCACTCTCTCACGAAATCAGCCCCCTCCCCTCTCCTGTCTTTCTCTGTTCGAAAAATCCTAGTGATGTGTTAGGAATATACCTAGACCTAACCTTGACCTAGACACACCTAATTTTACCAAAAATCTAAACTAGACCGAACCTAAGGCAAGTGTACCTATCGGTGATGGTATAGCTTATGGAAGACCGGATATCGAACCCTAAGGACACTAGATAGCTAGACTCTAACATAGGACTCTATGAATGGGAAATTTAACCAAATTGACTACTTAAACTACCAACCGACAACGGAGAAACTTAGGAGAATTCATAAGTGAAAAAAGTACCACCTAGACCTAGAATCCTAATCAACATCAACAACTTTACTCGGCTTTGACAACTCAGATGGAACCAGGATCTTAAGACAAAACCTATAGAAACCCTACAAGCCCCCGAAACACTCTCCGGACGTTACTGATAAAAATACCTATAAACTGGATTACGCTCACCGGTTAATTAGTTCACCTTTTTGGTTATTCCTAATTGATTACTCTAACGCTCGGACAAGTGGTTCACCTTTTGAGTTCTTCCCACTTCAACTACCCTTGAACACCCTCAAAACAATCTAAGGCACCATAAACTAGCTAGAGCTACCTATAATTCCTACAACTGACACGAATAACAGACTAGCTAAATTCCTAGGGCACTTCCTTTTGAGACAATGTTATCCTAGTTCATTAACCAATCCGACTACCCGACAACCTATCATCCTTTTGAGCTTATTTAGATAGGCAGAATATTGAGTTCAAAGCAACAAGTAACAATCAATCCTATGATAAACTAGGTATAGTTAATCACACTAATTTGCAAACACGCTGTCACACAAATTAATTACCCAACCCAAACCGGAAGACATCCGCAGATTAAGCAAGTCTTGATTGTTAATTGGAACTCTAAATTCAATATGCATATACACCAATTATAGTAAATTAGAGGAGTTTAAAGAATAATCAAATCCATTCAAAATATGTCATAAACCAAGAAAAGTCGTTAGCACTAATTATTCATCAACAAAGGTTTAGGCGGTACTAATTTAATTTAGCCAACGCACATGTTCTTGACAGAAAAAGTAACAAAGTTCCAAAATTTAGTAATGAACATGGTGTAAATAAATCAATTACAAAGAATAAACAAAAGAGATGAAACCCGGATCACAAGATTGTAGTAGAATGATTATTCCCGAGCCTCCTCCTTGAAATCTTGCTATCTCTGTCTTCAAAATTCGTTCCTCGGTTATCTCGAAGTCGGCTGAAAAAATCGAGTTCGTGGGGTTTGTTGCTCCTCTAATTGCTTCTGCCGTTGGGTTTTTATTGTTGTCAGCCCCCTAAATAATGTTGCCCTCCACGTGAGCTTTTTTTTCCTTTGTGAGCCCCTTTAATGCGTAGGGTTATCTTCCCCGGTGAATTCTCCCTCAAATTAATTCTCCTCCAAATCGATTTAATATTTGACTAATTTGTCGGTTTTTTACCGAATTCTCGTTCCTTCGTCCTATTTACCATTTAAATCATGATAAACTTTCACATTTTACAATTAAGCCCTCCATCTTCCATAATTAACTCTTTAAACCCTTGAACTCTTATGAAATGTCATACCATCCCCTTGGACTCTTAGGTTAACCTACAAGCAAATATATTTGAACAACTTTTAGCACAATGACCCAAATAAATGCATGACTCAAATAACTATTTAAACTCACCTAAAATTGTACAAAAATTACTCAATATACTAATTAAGACACACATAGTATAATTCAAGTAAAAAGCACATAAAACGACTCAAAACTGACCCAACTAATATACAAAATACAAAGGAAAATTAGATGTGTTTGCAACACATCAAACATCCCCACACTTACTCTTTTTTCGTCCCCAAAAGTACCACAAATGGAGTCATAACCAGGGCTTCATTCTCTAACTTAATAATTATTCAAATTCAGTTTAAATTTACTTTTAGCATTAGCCTAGCTCGATTACCGGTATTTCAATCTGATTAAACCCAACCACCAACCGTTCAGCCCCAAATGCATCAAATTAATTTCATTTAGCATATCAATCGACTAATGGGTCCCACACTCAAGCCTT